>JACAXG010000093.1:2894875-2999923 GCA_018881555.1 Amblyornis subalaris
CCCTTCCCTTCCCTTCCCTTCCCTTCCCTTCCCTTCCCTTCCCTTCCCTTCCCTTCCCTTCCCTTCCCTTCCCTTCCCTTCCCTTCCCGCGGCGTTTTCCTCTCCTGAGATGTGTTTTCTGCTTCACACTCGGCTGACCCTGCCGTGGATACGAGCATGTCGCCGTCCATTTCCCAGCCCCTCATGTGGCATGCCTCGCAGTTAGCTCATTCTTTCTGCTGGATAGAACCTCAATACATTAAGAAAAGGATTAGTATGTGCAAGCACAAAAAAAATCGGAATACTGGAGAGCACTTAATTGGCCAACTGCCGTCAACCATTTCAGCACTTGCATCTTCCGAGCTGCTTGTACCGTATTGTTAGAGGAGAATAAATCATTTGACACAACTAGGTTTGCGAAAAATATGTGAAAACCATTCAGGCAAAAAATCAGTTGAAATGTATGAAATTTTCCATCTGAGTGCTCTCTGCTAAGAGAAAATATTTCAGTGAGGCGCGATATTTAATCTTGTTTTAAAATAAATAGTTTACTATATAAAATCACTCGGGGTGTCATTTTTTAAAATGTGGTGTAATTTTATTTTAGTTTTAAGGTTTGTACTGAGGAATGCTGAAACATGACAAATAAGGTCCRGGCAAAGTTGTGTGTTAGAAATAATCCTGCTGCAGTCAGGTTKTGTAAAGCACATGCACAGATTTAAATCTATGAAACACTTAAACTGGAAATCTATGAACTGGCTAACTCAGAGCAGAGCCCATCCTTGCTTTTGTATAAAATGGGGCTTTTCCACCTCTACAACACCCTCTGACCTGGGTGAGAAGTTTTTCCATATCCGTTGCTTTATCCTATACCGTTGGAAATGGTGTATTTCACAGAACCACAGAACGGTTTGGGCTGGAAGGGACTCTAAAGCTTATGTCATTCCACACCCCTGCCACAGGCAGGGGCACCTTCCACTATCCCAGGTTGCTCCAAGTCCCGTCCAACCTGGTCTTGGCCACTTCCAAGGATGGGGCAGCCACAGCTTCTCTGGGCAATCTGTGCCAGGGCCTCCCCACCCTCACAGGGAAGAATTTCATCCTAGTATCCCATCTAAATCTACCCTCCTTCAGTTTAAGGCCATTCCCCTTGTTCTGTCACTCCGTGCCCTTGTCCAAAATCCCTCTCCAGCCTTCTTGCAAGCCCCCTTTAGGTATTGGAAGGCTGTTCTGAGCTCTCTCCAAAGCCTTCTCTTCTCCAGGTGGAGCAGCTAAGAGAAGGAGGCAGAGCCAGTAAATGATGGACTCGAGGTCCGAGCCCCGGTGGCTGTTCCCCTGTTCTGCCAAAGGCTGGATGGTGCTCACTGACGTTTGGGACCTCTGACCCACRCTTAGAGTATGGCATAAAAGGACAAAGTTGTGCGAGATCAGTATGCACAAAGGTTTTATTACAGACTCTGGYTTTTGGACTGAGATTTAAGCATAGAAAAGAGTGTGTCATACCCGAAGTACTGCATTGAAAATGTCCACTATGGAACATTCAGCTAATTGAGTAGGTTATTAAAACTATAGGGGTTTTGCAACACATGCATGGGTGTGAGCCAGTCACGGCTCATTAAAGTCCTAATCCTGAAAGCTGCTGAGAACAGGAGACATTTCTCTGAACTGTGCAATCTTTTCCTCTGAAGTTTTATGATCTCCGGGAAAACAATCCTGTATCCGCCATCAATACAGGACTGATACAATCAAACACTAAGTGGCTCCACATGCATTCTCTTAATTGTTAGCTGTCGTATGGAGATTAAATTGGGCATTAAATTAAAGAGAGATTAAATTGTGACCTGAGGTGTAGTATTCATATACGCACTTAAATATAAACCCTGTTGTTTATTGGGAATAAAAGAACTCACGTTGCTTTGTTTGTAGTATTCCATATATTCTTCTTAATATAGAAAATTTTAAAATAACTTCTGACTGTGCACGGTCTGTGTTTACTCTCCGAAAGGAAGAGCAAAAGGAAAAGCTTCAGGGTCCAGAAAGCTTTTCCATCACCCTCCAGCTGCTTCTGCAACACTCGTCCACTCACAGGCAGTGATCAGGGAACCTCCTTAGAGATCCTCTGCACACTGCTGGGCATCTCTGGTTTTGAGGATCTTAGAAACTCAATTTAACTCTTTCTTTCTGAGTGTATATGGAAATGTGTATTTTCTATGACTTTGTTGTTGAAGGGTGTTTTCTTGTTGTTTTTATCATTGCTTTGGTGATTTGATCATCAAATCTGCTTTTTGGCCCTTTAGCAGGAGGGTTGGCAACCTACGGAGCAGGAGCTGAGAGGGACGTGGTGGGCAGCAGCTCCACACAGGCTGGGATTTGGGAGCTCCAGTGTCTGGGCGGGCTGCAGATCACAGTCCCCATTCCCTGGTGAGTTTGGGACAGAAGTGGGACAGGCAGCCCTTCTTCCCCACAGCAGCAAAGCATTGCCGAGCAGCTACTTGGGAGCATCTTTGGGAGGCCCTGTCTTCCAGCTCCCACCAAATCCCTACCAGTGCATGTAACCTCTAATTGAAAGGAGAGAGATGCAGACGGGCACACTGCTCCTGAAACCTTGCTGATCTTCACATCAACAGCCTCATCTTTGGGGGTTTTTTTTCCTACTTGCTCTTCTAGGTTTTCAGCTCTGCTTGCTGTGTTCCTCCTCTCTGTATTTTGTTATTTCTCCATGGTTCTTCACATACATCAGTCAGTGTCCAGCTGAGATTTCCAGTGGTGACTGGGAAGATGGTAATGTTCACCCATTCAAAGCATTTAGGGCTTTTTTGGAATCTTAATGAATGTCCCTAAATGACTGTCTGTGAGTTGCAAGCCTTGGTGCAGGATATAGACCTGGCACAATTTAGCTCCAAAACCAGTGTGGCACTGCCCTGCATGGATCCTACATGAGGTACTTCCTCTGTCCATGAAGTTTGGTTTTCCTTAGAGAACAAACAGGAGGATCCCAAGCATGGGAACAGGAGAACTGGGAAATGCTGTGCTTGAGTGAAAGTGGTAGCTGAAGATCTAACCCATTATATTTTCTTTTGAGGCTAAAAATAGTGTTGATGTGAAATGGGGGATAAATTTAAAATATAAAGACACATAGCAAGCTTTGGCCTTTTAAGCACTCACCACCAGGCAGAGAACTGGGCAGTCTGGGAKGAATTTGATAACTTGCTTGAGATAACAGCTCAAATAGGGTCTAATCTGGAATATACATTGAAGGTTTCCGGCTCCCTGTCCAGTGCTCAGGTCATTAGATCACACTTCCTCACCTCTTCAAACAAGCAGCTCTACAGTTTGCTCAATTTAAACTCTTTTGTTCCTACTGCTCCATTTCTTATTTATAAGAATGTTAAATTAAGCATTTGCCTTAAATTAAGTCCTGTAAGTCTGAGATACTTTTCCTTTCATGGAATATTATGAAATAAACCTTGTCATATAAACAACTAAAATAGAGCAAATTCAGACACATTCTAGACTTTGAGCCATTGCAATGAAATGTAATTCTATTCATAGAAAAATAAATTAAGAAATTACATAATTAAAAGCCCTACCCAAACAGGGCCATAACACACGAGCTGATCTACCAGAGCTCCATGAGATCAGTTCTCAMAGTGTGGATCTACAGAGAAGATGATACAATGGCTCTCACAGCAAAAACCTTTCACAAAGGGCACGAGCTACAGGCRTGAATTACTGTAATTACAATTCATTTAGGAAAATTAGGCTGCATATTAGTCATAGCTTTGAAAGCAGTAGGGGTGTTAAAGAGAAAAGGTGACGATCCCATGCTCAGGAGAAGGTAGAAGGTTCTTGGAGACAGGGGCTGGAATCCCCAGGACAGCTCCTGGCCCTCAGAGCTTGCTGAGGGCTCCTGCATGAGAGGCTGGCTTTAGCTGATGTGAGGTTATTCAAGATTTAGATCATTTCTGTCAGCTTCTGAGCCAGATCCTGGGCTAATCTGTGCTTTGTGCAAATCCATGAGCTCGCAGTGTTGGAAATTAGAGCCAAATTGGATCAGTTTATGCAAAAAAATAACACTGTGGTGGGTGATGCRTACTTGTTCCCTTCACTTGTGCTGATCGTGGTTTTGGATCTAAATTTGCTTACTCCAGCCTCCACTTAATTGCCATTGTACAGCACGTAGATTATCTTGCTCTCAGATGGTTTCTATAGACTTTGCTAAAGGTGTTTTTCTCTTTCCACCTGAAGACTGAATTTCATGCCGTTTTTATAGAGGTTTTGAGGTTAAATGCTCCAATATTTCTATTGCCATTTCTGGGCTTGGAGTAAAGTTTTTCTCTGCTATTTCCTCCCTGACCTTTTTAGAAATTGAAATTACTTTGAGCTCCCTGTTATGTTTGCAAAAGACTTCTGCATTCTCCCCCTCTGCAGTGGCATATTATAAATATTTCCTTTGATGTGTCTTTACTCCATTCCCTCTCACCCTCTCCTTTTCCAGAATGGTGTACTGTTCCCTTTCTTTTTCTTCCCCACCACGGCTGCTTATCTGCAGCCCAAAGCGAGGAGGTGGTTCCCTTTAGCATGTAAATAAAGCAACATTTTTTTTCCAGCAAGCAGCTCAGGCTGGAATTCCATGCCAGAAACTCTCCTCTACACAATGATGAGTTCAAGTTCTGCATTGTGCCAAGGGTTTTTTCTTTCACAGTAGGAAAGGTGATCAGTCTGCAATTAGTCCTCTCCTTCCCCAATCTTTTGGAACTCCATCTTTGCTAATTTCTCATCTCCCAGGACCAAAGCCGAAGGTAACTTTTGGGAATCATTTAATGTGACAGTCCTGCCATCATCCAGTCCTGCATAAAATTAGCCTGTCCTCCAGCTGACGGTAAATGATGTGGCATTAGAGCAATATTTGGAAAGATGTGCCTCGAGTTCTCTATTCTGGTCAGATGAGCGGGGAACATGCTTTTGCATTTTAATTYGAAATTCAGTGAATATTTTGAATGCCACAGCATGTCTATAACATTATTTAAAAGATCCTGTGCACTCAGGCATGTAATGATTGACATTGGCTGTAACTTGATGCAATGTTGCACTGTTTTAATTCTTTTTGGGGCAGTGTTATCTTTGATCACTTCGTATTCACTGAAAAATCCCACAATTGCAATCCCACATTATGTTTCAGCGAGGATGCCAAGTTCTCTATGGTACGCAGCTATTCAAGGCACTTTGTCCACCCTCAGGCTGCTCATTAAAGTGATGGCAGTTTCTATTTTAATGAATAAGGTAGAGTGCAAATTCCCAACTTCATTCATAGACCTTGAATGGTCAAAAGGAGTGGGTTCTTTTTTCAGTTCCTAACTTCTTTGTTTTCTTGGAAATTGTGTAAATGTGTTCATAACCATGGCCACAACTCCATGTGCATGCAAAACCCATCAAATCACAAGTTTTTATCTGGTGTCCAGGGTTTGTATTATCAAAACTTCCTTTTGTGACCAACATCCCCCGTCCCAGATTTCATTTCTAGACACAGTTACACGTCCATATCGCAAGAGGGAAGAAAGGGAGGTGTCTGACAAGAGCCACTCAGTTCCCTCTTTTAATTCTCTGTTATTCCCTCGCTAATCGACAGTCCCGTGCCAGAAAGCCTTCCCATACAACCCAACATTCCTTGCTTTCAGAGGCTGCCATTTCAAAGGCCGCTCTTGCCCACGGTTACCCAGCAGGGGCGTGAAAGCTGCTGCACGTTTCCCGTGCGGTTAAAACGCGGCACTTGAAGGGAAAGCACGAACCGAGTGCAGCGCCSAAGTGCCGCACGGGCGCGAGCGGGCGGTGGCAGGGAAGGAGGCAGAGTTCCCTGCTCGCTCTCCTGCCCATTATCCACGTGCCATTCAAACCCAACGGCCTGGACGCCTTCTTTAGACCGCTCTCACTCCCGGTTCGCTGTGAAAAACCCTTTTCTCCTGCCCGTTACCCAGCGTTTGGGAATAGCWGTGCCTGCCAAGGAGAGGGTTTTTGAAGGCGGTGCCGAGTTGCTCCTCGAAACTGGGTTAAGGAGCACGTGGATTTTTTGCTGTGCCCACGTTTATTCCGAACCCCCTGCAAGCCACAGGGAAAGGCGTTTTGGGGTGCCTGTAGCTGTCCTGGTGGATAAGAATATCCAGCTGGGAAAGGCATCGATGTGGAGATTTGGAGCACTGGGCTCACCCCTGGGGTGTCAGCCTGGTGTGAGCAGGTTTAGCTTTGGGCTCAGTTCAGCTTGTGCTTAAACTCAAGAAAAGAGCAGCAAGAGCTGCTGAAGGGCTTTTCCAACCCCTCAGCACTCTGGTGAAGTGCCCTTTGCACTTCCCAGAGCTCGGGCAATCCCAAAAAGTGCATGCCTTTTCCACAAGACCAAGCCATGGGGCAGTTGGAGACCCACCAAGAGAACTCTGCATCCATCTTTCCCTGCCCACAGCTCCTTGGACCAGATCCATCTTTTCTGCAATGACTTTGGCTTTAGCTGGGAGGTTACAAGTTTCTTTGCTTAGAGTACAATGATTTTTACCGGGTTGTATAAAATCAGAGAATCAAGTACAGGCGCCTTTTAATTTTTTTCCTTGAGTAAAACTGAAGATAAATATTGAAATGAAAAAAGGGTTTGCTATTTAATAGTATTAAATCACTACACGCGGTTGCAGGAGACTAAGGAATTATTTTAATATTATTTGCATTTGCATATGTTCCTCCAAAATCCTCTTGCTGAAGCATACAGTTTCAGGGGAGAAGCTGAAACATTTAATCATTTAATAAAAGCAGCTCTTGCCGTGTATTTGTTATAGTCATGGATTTTACACACCAGAGGATCTTTGTGGTACACAAAGAACATGATCTAGAAGGGAAAAGTCCTACCCCTTTTCAGCTACACTAAAAGAAGTTTACTCCTTAAAAATCTTCCCCTTCTTTATCTGTGAAGCTTGGAGCTCCCCAGATGAGGAGTTGACCTTAATGCCAGGGAATGCTCACCCAATCATTGTGTTGTGATAGAAACTGTGTTTGACTGGAAAATGTGATTTAAGGTAGCAAGTGGTAGTAGAATTTGTTACACTTGGGCCATGGAATGCTGATGTCCCTGGAGAGTGAGCTTGCTCCGGACTCATCCGTTGGGCAAATCAACACCAAGGGGAAGAATCAAATAAAGGGGCTCTTTCCCTCTTCCTTCCCCCTCCCTGTCTGCGGAGGTTTCCCTCCCAAGGCTCCCAGCTGTGCAGAAGAGAGTTTTTTACTGAAACTTGCTGTTTTGGTAAGCTTGGTGACTGTTCCCAGGGAGGGAGCACTGTCACCACGGAGCAGTGGTGCTGCCTGGCAGGCAGGAGATGTGTCCCAAGGGAGCCAGGCTCACCGCAGAGCCTGCACGGGAAGATTTGGCTCTCCTCGGAGAGATCCCATGGAATGAATCTTGAGGACTTCAAATCTGCTGAAATTAAAATTTAAATAAAGGGTTGGTTTGGGGGGGTTTTTTTGCCTTAACTGGTAGCTCTGTGAATTCAACAGAGAAAGCCACTCAGTGGCCTTTTTGCCTTGAGCATCCTCAGCACAAAGATTTAGTGTTTGGAATTTTAAATTACGATTTGATGATTTTCCATGTGCCACAACAGATATCGCTCACTCTCTTAGAGCTGCAGGAGCTGAAAAAAACCAACCCAAAGAAAAAGCAGGAGAGCTAAACAAACAAATCTCAGCATGCAGAACTTGAGCTTTTTAAGGAGCAGACTTCTAATGCCAAGGACTGTGGTCTTAGCAGTGTATGACCCCTAACAAGCAAAAGGAGTACATCATTGAATTAAAAAAGAGCCATTTTCCAGAATGTAATTGCACCTTAAGGGCAAATAAATACCTTCTTGCTGCTTAGATTGGTAGCGTTCCTTCCCATAACTGAAGCATCAGGAATAATTATGCTAAAAGACACTTAAGCTTGTAGAGAAAACACATATTGCATTTTATGATGCTCTTGCTGGGCTTCTTGTGTAACACGAGAGAGATTATATTAACACTGGTGCTACATCGGTGTAGAATTACACCCCCGTGTTGGTCTGAACTGCATTGTGCAGCTCTCYTCACTTTTTATAGCTCTATTAATGGTTTTCAAAAACTGTGGGCTAAAGGAGTATTAAAATGTCTTGGCAATGTACAGTTGCTCAATCTTTTTACTGTGGGATTACATATACCTTGTTTCTATTTGATTTTGATTGCTTGCTTGGCCTAGATTTCCCTGCAAGCATTTGGTATGACTGAATAATTTTTAGTTGTACTTTCTTGCCATGCTTTATGCTAATCTGCTGATGTTTTGCAGCCGCAGCACTGCCAGTCAGTGCTGCAGCCTACAGTCTTTATCCTTTACTGGATTTTTAAAAGGGTATTTTATTGCCTGTCATTACCATTCATTGTGGCTTTATGGACTGTGCTCTCCGCTCGCGCTCTCCCGGCGCTGCGGCTGCCGCTCGCTCCCCGCCGCGGCTCCCGCGCCTTTGTTCTGCCCGGCGCAAGTTTTATGTGGGCCCTTCTGCCTCCCGGCCCTCCGGAGGGCTCAGATAGCCCCCTTTCCAGGAGGCAGATGGGAGAGTGTAATTTCAGCTCCGTGATTTAAAGGGAGTGGGGTTTTTTTTCCCCCGAATATCGCTGGGTAAATGTTAAATACGGGATGCATCGTGTGTTGTGCTGCGGGAGGTTTGGTACCTCTGGAGCGGTTTTTATTATGCTAATGCACGCTCGAAGGAAACACCAACGTTTCATCCAAATGACATCATTAAATTAATAATTATTTATTAAGAGCGCGTTAAATTTCTCATGCCCTGCTTATGAATATTTCTCGGCTTTATTTAATAACATATGGGTGTAGGTCAGAATCAAACTGCAAACCCACTTTCCTCAAAACTGGTGATTCACGTAAAGCAGAACTCAAGTCTAAATAAAATTACTGCACCTTGAGGGGGTTCTYACAACTCACCGTTCACCTTCTTTCATCTTTATTAGCGATACAATTTTGGATACTTTCTTTTAGTTGGAGTTGCTTTGGGGATAGTTAAATCATCAGGAAAATATTGAAGCTGTAGGAAAATAGGGGTTTGTCAGTTTAACCTCCTGGAAAAAACAAATGCAATAAATCAGAATAATTTTTCTAAGCTGGTAGGACCTCATGCCATTCTCAGCCCAGAGGCGCATTGGGAAATGTGGCTAGGAGCCCATTGACACCCCTCTGGTCGCAGGAGATGGGGCACAAAGGGCTGAAGCTGCCAGGTCACGAGCTGATGTTGCCTCYGGTGCATCACTTTTTCAGTGCTGTTGTCCTACGAAGGTCTGAGATCACGGAAAAGAGGGAAGGCTGGAGATTTACTGGTTTGGAGTTAGTTAGACTTGAACAGAGGAATTTATGTATGAATACAAATATGCATAAATCTTTGCCCGACTACTCAGCCAAAGGAAAATGGATAGTTTCCTGTAGCAACACTTAATGTTTTGATTGGTGTCTTTAAAGTAAATAAATCATTCACTCTGTACTTTTTCGTGAAGTGATTTATATCCTTAAAATGCAGAGTTCTTTCAAAGCAGGCTAATGTGTTAGATGGGGAGAGCAGGAGCTGTGTGTGAGAGCCCTGCTTCCCTGCTTGAGGATCTGCAGTGGCTGTTAACCAACAAGTTACCTCCCCCGAGCTGCACATTGGAAAAAGCCTGGAACGCTGACTTCAGTGGGAGCTGTGCTCAACACCTCCCAGGATTGGACCTCAAATACTTATCTGTAGGAGCTTTCCATTTTTCATTCTACAAATGAAACTGGTTGTAATGTAAATTATAGAATGAATCTTTCTACGGCTTAAGATCCTGTAACTTAAACCTCCTAGGCTGCTTATCTGCCTTCTGCCACCTACCTACAGTTTATCCAGTGCACTTGGCATTCTTGATTGTTCTGTGCATATAAATTTCAATCATACCCACAGGGTCCCTCTATTCCATAATAGCTTGCATTGTGAGCAATTTAGCAGAGAACCGCTCTGCCCAAACACTGAGTGAGACATTCGCTATTGGGAAAAGCAAAACCCTTGGGAAGTACCATGCATATTCCTCACATAAAGCCGTAATAAGGCAATTGTATTGAAATTAAAAAAAAGAGATTGAGAGATTTATCTCCCCTTTCAGTCACACGGTATCATGGAGCTGTCCGGGAGCCTCTAAGCAAAGCAATCCCACGTATGCAAAATCAGCCGGCTCGGGAAGTCGGGCTGATTGGCTAACGATGCCTTGATACCTTCTACAAAAGTCATTAAAATTCTTCCTTATCTCAACAGAATAACTTCGCACTGTAATAATCTTATTACACCCCAGTTGTTCTGTTCCTCTGCCAGGCAGGTTACACWCAACGCCTGCCTCTGTGATTCCGTGCCTGCCTTTCATCCCGCTTGGTGTACGGCCCCAGGCCAGCCCTTTCCGTGAGTTTCTCCAAAACACCACAGATGTTGTTGCACAAACTCCTCTGCCACAGCAAGGAGTGAAAAATGGTCCCTGGCTGTGGGTGCACAAACACTGTAGACCCCTGCATGGAGYGTGTTAACTGGAGACCTGGCTAACAAGGAAAGTGTACAGGAAGTCTTTGTGGTAGGAGTGCTTTCCAAGAGAGGCAGCAGGGAGCTCCATCGTCTGCTTACACTCGCTGTCTGTCTGTGAGAATGCCTAAGGAGATGGAAAAGGTGCCATTTGTATGATCACAGAATCACAGAACRGTTTGGTTTGGAAGGAACCTTAAAGAACACCTTGTTCCAACCCCCTGCCGTGGGCAGGGACACCTTCCAYTATCCCAGGTTGCTCCAAGCCCAGTCCAACCTGGCCTTGGACACTTCCAGGCACGGGGCAGCCACAGCTTCCCTGGGCAATCTGTGCCAGGGCCTCCCCACCCTCRCAGGGAAGAATTYCTCCCCAATATCCAATCTAAACCTACTCTCAGCTTAAAGCCATTCCCCCTTGTCCTGTCACTACATGCCAGGACTGTGATTTGGAACAGTCCTTAAAGTCTCCCAGGCAGACATGCCCTTTTTAAGTTAATCCAGAGAAGTTTTGACATCTTTGATTGTATGATTGCATTTAATTCTGTGTAGTTTTTAATTAAAAAAAACCCAACCAAGTACAAAACACACTTGTAACTAACAAAACAATTGCTCATGTAATTTATCATCTCGTGRTACCTTGTAGCAGCACAGTCAGAACAGAGCAGTTTGTTTGGAGAGACCACAGGGGATCCACAGCAGGAACTGTTTCAGGACACTGTAGGCAAAGGAAGTCCATGAAAGTCTTCACAGGAACCTAAAAGATGCATTTAGTGGCTCCTACCAATATTAAAATACATCAAGAAGGATTATGCTTAAATCTATTGCAAGTGATTTCCTTTAATAAAGTTAAGGAGATTTCTCTCCGTAATACTCATCATGTTCGTCCTGAAGTTCATTCTATTATCATCCTCACTAGTACTTCCATGAAGGCTTCCTAATATTTATAAGATAAAAGAATTTTGGCCTCAGGTATAGAGGAGAGCATTTTAGGGAGGAAATCACGTCTGGGGAGGCAATTGTGGCATGGCAGAGCGCTGCTGTGTCCTGCTGGCAGCACCACAGGAGAAGAGCAAGGAAAATGAATKAAAGAATGATCAGCATTTCTTGAACACTGCCCTGATCCAGTTCTAACCTGCTTCTGTGGAATTCAGTGGGAGAACTCCTGACTTCAACGTGAAGCACCAGCACAGCCAACGTGCCTTGTAACACAAGGTGGTAGTAATTACACCCATTCCTTTGCTGCACATCTGTGTAGAACTATCCTCTGTCTTTGTCCCAAGAGCTASAATATGTCTTAAAATCAATAGAGTCGATACCTTTAAAAAAGATTTGTAGATGTTTGGAGAACACATAAAATTAGATCCTCTGATGAATGCCACAACAACGTGACAGCATCATTGCATTACGGTGCGTGAAGCCCTTCCTCATTCACCTACTTACAAATRACTGTATCTTGGAATAATAAAGACTAAAAATTACAGCTAAGAGAATAGTTATTGACTCACAGAAATAAACTGCAAACTGCTCCCATTGTGCTCCCTTCCATATGCATTGTATTGTCATTTATTCACGTCCTTCCTCACCCTGGATGTCAGAGCACTTAACAAAGAAACACTTAACAAACAAACAATGCAGCCCCACCATGGGGTTTATGTGGCAACTGCTCTGCTGTAAATAACAGCCCATCATAACCAGCCCCTGGGTTGGCAGCTCCTTGGGAAAACAGTGATGGACACACTCCGGAGTGAGGAACCCTCTCCTCCTCTGGGGCTGGTAGCCACATGAGTTATCTCTGCAAGCTCCAAAAACTTAACTCTCTGCTTATAAATATTGGACTTGAGGATTTGTTTGTCTTTTAAAAGATTTATTTAAGTGGTATTTTTTCCAAACTTTTCCCAGTTTCAGCTTCCTCCCCAGACTCTCCTAGATTGTCTTCTCACAAAGGGAAAAAAATGACAAAAACATGACAAAAACGTGAGAGCTGGGCGAGGGACTTTTGACAGGGACATGGAGTGATGGGACAAGAGGGAATGGCTTTAAGCTGAAAGAGTGTATTTTGTGTAGATTTGATATTAGGAAGAARTTCTTTACTGTRAGGGTGGTTTTCACACACTTAGGCCTTCAGAGACATTGTCCCTGCTTTGTGTTAACATCAGAAGCAAATTGGCTTTTTCTCCATCATCCCCTTCCTCCTGCCAGAGATGTGCCACAACCCGAGGAGTTTCTCCTCCAATGTTTTTGGGGTTGRAGGTGTTTCTGGCACCAAGGAAGTAGCAAGTGGGAATGTTTTGCTTTCAGACTGAGTTGTCTGCACCGCTTAGGTTAATTAGATTTATGTCCSATGTTCTAAACTTTTGTATTGTGTTACTGCACTTCCATAGACTCACCTCTCAGTAGACTGGGTTTAATTGCTGTGCAGTGTCTCTGAGTTTTGTTATTATCAAATGTTCTTCTTCATATTTTAATTGCAGTTACAAACCTGTAGTCCCTATAAACTCAGTCTTGATGATATTTTCCTGCTGGAGTAGCTCATGTTTCTCTYGTGTCTGTCTAGTGAGAGACTTCGTTCCGTTCCTTTTGAAAATAATTATTTCTGCCCCCCTGACTTTTCAATCTTAAATAACCATGTCAAGGTATATTATCTTTTAAAGCCTTGATAAGAAGCTATTTTATTATTCTTCAGACGAGCAATCAAAGTCTTTGGAGACTGCTGAAACAGAATGAAATAACATGCTGGAATGGAGCCTTTTTGGAGAGAACAAAGCAGCTGGTAATTGGCTGCATTGTCCGAATTTGGCTGTTCAGTGGGAGGAGCTGCCAGGCACCCAGTGACGGTGGTGGTGTAAACTGGAATAGGGAGAGCCTGGTTCGTGGTGTGTTTAGTGGGAAATCAGGAAAAGGAAGGAAAGAGGAGAAAGTTTGAAAGAGGTTGGAAATTTCACAACATGGCCTTTGCAATAAATTGTAGGAAAAGAGCACGAATGACCTAAAAAGCCTCTCATTGCAAGTTGCACTCAGTTTTACAGGAACAGACAGTGCCAGAACTGTCAATAAAACTGTGATCTTGATCCCAGCTCCAAAACCAATCTGGGTGAGTGGAAGCAGTGGGTGCTGTCCCAGGCAGGGAAGGTGGGAAGGGGGATTGTGCTTCCTACTTCAGTGATTTGCTTTGCTGCRAGAGACCTGGCATTTGTGCTGTTTGTTTCTTCGTCTCTTGTAAATTAAAATGGAAGATTCTTATCACAACTTCATAGCTTGAATTTGGGGTCAGTATGGCCACGTGAAACACTTGTTAAGATGGCTTTGAGCATACTCGCACAATTAAAACACTGACCTAGAGCAGCCCTTTTGTTTTGAAGGGGCTAAGTGTTTGCCTCAGAAGTGTGTCATATWTAATTTCATTTCATCACAGCAACACCTCATTGAGTGCAAAGAATAAAAGAAAAAAGACAATTTCATTTGCTTCCGCTCGGTATGAAAATGAATAGAATGCATGAAAATTGAGGGTTTGTAATTAAGGTCTCTAACATCAGGAGAAACAAATATGTCTGTGAAATGTGTGCTGACCCTGAGTGGAAAAATCCAATTCTGTTAGATAATGTGTGTACACAAATATTGATATTTGTGTGTCTTTAGGTACACTCAGACTCACACCCTTCTGCGTGTTTTCTGCTGAATATTGCYCTTCACAAGGAGCCCCACACACACCTGAGGTTTGAAGACGATATTTGCATGGATAAGAAGTCATTTGAATGGGTATTCCCTGTGTTGTTGACAGGAACCACGTTTGGAGCAAGCTGCTGTTTCCTCACGTGGAGTGTGGAGCACGGTGAGAGTCACCTGCACCTGGAATGCTGGAAGGAGGAAAGGGACCTTGGGGGGAATTCTGCCCTCATTTGTGTGCAGCTGCATGGGATTCTGCTGCTGCAAGGGACAGCCGGGGTCTCTGGGCTCCTGAGGGTGCTCTGAGCACCTGGGCAGAAGGATTCAGATAAAAATAAGAGCCATCTCAAAGCTGCATGGTCAGTTGTCCTTGATTTTGCACGTTCCTGAAGATGAGCAAACTCAGCAAGGTTTTAGGCAGAAGCAGAGAAAGACTGAAAAATTTACTGAAGCAAAACTTCAGATCAGCCTGTGCATGGGCTGTCCCTGGTATTTAGTCAACGGGTCCTCATTATACTTATGAATAGGTATATTTGAAGTAAAATTCTTGCTGCAGTTGGTGAATAGGAAGATGGCTGTTAGGAGACCATCCGCTCATTTAATTATCCTACATGTGTGTCAGTAAGGATGGGAATACTTAAGAGTATTTAACGAAACTCAGCGATACTCAGCAAGGTGTTTTTGTCTTGTTAAACACTTATTCCCTCCTTCCTCCCTGTGAGCAGCACAGRAAGGCTCGGAGAGTTCAATGTTCTTATAGTTCAGATGACAACTGAATCCCTCCTCTTGTTCCATCYAGGCTTAATTAGCATTTTCGTGTGCATTTCCTTGTTCTTGCTGAAAAGCCTGAGATGAGAGTGAAGATGTTCAGGTAATTAAGTAATTATGAACTACCCACTTCTTTYTTTGGCTGCCCCAGGGAAATTTGCCAACTCACTAACCTGTACTGCTTTGTAAGATGTCCCCATTCAAGGGCTCTTGCCGTGCCATGCCCAGTTGTAATCATCCAGAGAAGGTTCCAGGGAGACCTTATGGAATCACAGAATCATCAAATAGCCTGAGCTGGAGGGAGCCTAAAGATCATCTATTTACCAACTCCGTGTCATGGGCGGGGACATTTTCCACTAGAAGTGTCCAAGGCCAAATTGGACAGGGCTTGGAGCGACCTGGTGTAGTGGAAGGTGTCCCTGCCCATGGCAGGGGTGGAATTGAATGGGCTTTAAGTTCCCTTCCAACCCAAACTATTCTGTGATTCTGGAAGTGGAGATTCAAAGGCCAGGCTGGTGCTTGGTCCAGGGACATTGGTGAGGAGAGGTGTAGGAGTGTTTCCTGCCCAGCTTGGCATGAGACCATGGCCCTTGAGGGAATTGCCACCCCATTAACAGGAGGAAAGGTAGCCCCGTGTTGGAGCATGGCCATGGAACAAGCTTTGTGCAGGGTGATCCACTGCCCATCGGGGGCTGGATGGGTCATCAGTGGATCATCAACGCAGATGCTTCAGGGCGGTGCTGCCCATGGATGAGAGGGAAAGCAGAAGTGATCCCTGGTGGATCAGACAGTTTGGGTTTTGCTGCCCTCCCCCTGTGATTGGCAGCCTGGGTACATTTATGGCACTTTTCATACCTCACTACAAACACTGAAATTATAGCTTTAGCTGAAAGACAGCCAAAACGTCTGAAAGGCTCATTGTTTCCCAAGTAATATTTTCAATACAAATTGAGCTGAATGGTTCTTGAAAACAATTGTATATTAAACTCCAGCAAATATCCGTGCTGTTCAGGCCCACACAGGCTAATATAAACGCCAGCATGACTTGATAAAAGCACAATGAAAGGTTCTATTTTTGTTAGTGTCAGTGACCTTGCGTGGCTGTTTAAGGACTGTTCAATCTCCTGTTCAGGATGTATAAAATTAATATACCTAAGGGGGAGGATGTTATTAGGAGTTAGCTCGGAAATGCTACAGGAAATGCTGCAGATAGATGGCTGAAATTACCCTGTAGACATTGTTCAAACAGATCTGTGTTTAAAATTAAACTTACAAGAAAATCCTTTTGCTAGTTAGTTACCAACATAATAAGTATCTATTGATTGCATCTCCATTTGTTACATCTTAATAAAAGAAAGAGTTTTAAAACTACATAAAAGAACAAGGGGAGGAAGAGTGTTAGAAGTGTTATTAACATATTAAAAGATAACCACAATGGATATAATAAAATACATTATTCACGAGGCATGATAGCAAAACTCGGTGAGAGTGTCTTTGCCCCTGCACGTTCTTAACATCACTGAAAAGAATTATTTCTCTTCATCTATTTTCTGCTGCCTCTGCTTTACCTCAAAAGCCATACATTATTCCCCCAATCTATTTCATTGAGCAAGATAATTATCTATGCATGGATGCTTTAGCATTAAAGACATCTCCCAGGAAGTACAACTTTCCCATTTATTTATTTCATTTTATTTTTTTTTTAAACAAAAGGGCTAAAAGAAAGGTGTGTGGGAGAAGGAAATAAGGATCAGTGTTTAAAACATAGCTAATGACATGCTAATGTGCCCAAATGAATATTGAAAGAACTCAAACATTGCTTTGAAATTAATTATAGCACTCCCTTTGTCCTGTAGAAATGGGAGATTAAAACCTGTACGGAGATGTTTACTATGTTTAATTTTCAATTGTTTCTTTGATGTAACAGATAGAAAGGTTTGCACCTGCAAAGTAAAAAGGCTGTGAACAGATTGCAAACATTCTGCAAACACTTCATCAAGAATTTTAGTTGTCAGCCTCCCCAAGCACAAGGGAGCCTTGATGATATCTTTGTGTGCCTTTGACTCCTTTTGATTAATAAATGCAAACAAATTTCGCTCAGTAACCTCTGGTTGCAATCCATGCATGTCAATTAGGGACAACCTCTGGTGAAGGGAGGCACTGAAGTCTGTTCTCCCTCCTTCTCCTACACAATAAATAGTTGATCTTTAATGCTTTTTGACAATTAGAGAATGAAATCTTTTGTAGTTGTGCAATCCTGGCTACTCTTCATTATTTTGTTCTCAGCAGTGACAGATCCGTGTTTGCTGTAGTATTACAGTGTTTGGGTGGATGAACTAATTTTTTTTTCCTTCCTTTTCTTCTCCTAATGCTACTTCATCCCGGTATTGAAACTTGGAGAGCAAATACTGCTTTTTTTTTACTGAACAGCCTCGTGAGTTTCAATACGATGGATTTCAGGAAGAGCTGTTTGGAACTTGCATAAAACCCAAGTAATTACTGCCTGACTTGGTGGGTGGACCTCGAAAATAGTATATTTTAGTTTTATGTCTTAAAATGTTAGGAAAAGTCCCTGACCCCTCAGGCAAGCAGCAGAACCTGTATTAGGGCTGTGGTCCTGTTCCTGCACCCCTTATTCTTGTTTAGTTGTGTGATAGCAGGCACAGAGGCCAATTCAACTCCCCCTTGTACGTGGCAGGGGCTTATCAGATGAGGCAGATGGTTTTAGAAAAGAATGAACTGAGCTGCTTTATAGATGGGAACAGATGCACAGACAGAGGCTGCACAACTTGGGGTTTTTTATAAACTGTTAGGTCCTAGAAATATAGGTAGGTGCTTGAAGGAATTCAAGAAATGTAAGGATAAAGTAAGAGGAAAAAACCTCTGCCAAAATAGACTTTGAAAGGAAAATTAAAAGATATACTAAGATTTTCCAGGGGTAAGAAGGGATAAGAAGGCAGAAGCACAGAGTCACAGAATAACAGAATAATCTGAGTTGGAAGGGACCCAGAAGCATCATGGAGTCTCAAGAAATTAAGATTATACAGAGAGGGTTGTGCAGAAATAATCAAGGCATGACCCCAAAAATGAGTGCCTGTGTCTTGGTTTTCAAGGAAAGTGTGGGACAGAGGCTGGATGGCTATGGGAATCAAACTGTAAGAATTTACCTGGTCTCAAATAGAAGCAAGATTCAGTGTGCTCAGATTAGGAAGGGTTAACACATGTGTCCAGCTGGAGACAGGAATTGGGGGATGAGGGGCTGGACAATGTTCTCAACAGCCAAAGCCTCATTGTCTGATCTCAACACTATACAAGGCTTCAGATGATATTTGGAGGAAAACCAGTATGCAAAACTTTAATTAAATAATTTGCAAAAGAGGATATAAATGGAAAATAGAATAACACACTTCTTTTTTGTCCAATGCTATCACGTGCCACGCTAGCCTGATCTCTTTCTCTGATAGGATAACTGATTTTCTTGACAAAGAAAATGCACTAGGTCTCATCTTTATGGACTTCAGCGAAGCATTTGATATAACACCACATGGGAAATTATCAGGGAAAGTGGAGGCAGTGGAGATTAGTAGAAAACCAGAAAGGTTGATAAGGAATGAGCCACAGGTGGAAATGAAAACAGATTGCATTAACAGGGAAGACATCGTGTTAGGAGGAGGTTACCTGCAGCATMCCCCAGAGACTGGTCCTGACACTATCTTGTGCAATATTCCTGGGAATGGCCTTGGGGAGGATGGCCGTGCTAACTGAGTTTGGAGATAGCACAAAATTAAAAACATCATCAGGACGAGAACTTGCTATGCTGCCTACATGGAATTTGGGACTGGAATAACAGAAAAGGATAAGATGGAGCATGAGCCCTTAGGGACAAGCAGTGATGATTTCTGGGATAAGCTGAGGCTCAGGTTAGGGTATGTAGGTGGAAGAACAACTGAGCCATGCTCAGCAATCCCAGAGGATTCTGAGCCATGAYGTGATGCCGTGAAGGTATTTTGAGTAGTTCTAGTGATATATTCCTGTGTGTGGCCATCCTGCTGCTTCTGCTGAACTGCCATGTGTGCCTCTGATCCTGCTCGGTGCTGGGAGCCGAGATTTTGGGAGATAATACAAGAACCTGGATCATTTGGGCCAGCAAAATAAATGCTGAGATATGATAGGATCATTCACTGATAAATGCTGAGAGAACACTCACAAGTGAAGGAAAATGGACAATGSTGACAAAAACCCAAATGGATGTAAAGTAAGTGTTTATAATTTTCTGATCACAATTGGATTGCCAGCCCTTAGGGACTCARTGGGCCTTTCAGCAAGAAAAGCAGGAGGAAGAAATATAAGTTTATAGACATCGCTTTATCACATTATTTGGTGTTAWACAGAGACTTAACAGCTTCAGCCCATCCCAGTGTTCCCATTACTCTTTGAGTGGTGGATTTTGACCCCTTCCTGAGTTACAGAAACCCATCACTTGCTGGCAGAGCTGCAGGAGTGTGTAGGGAATGAATGGGAACATTCCCCAGGGTCTCAGGGGTATCGGTTTGAGGTGACTCTCGAGAAGTGAATGATTACAGGGCTGTCATTCAATCCCAAAACCAGAGAGGAGACAGCAAGACCATCTACATTAGGGTGGCATAGGGAATATACACCTTYCAGGGCTTTTCCTCAACCCCAAAAATATGTCCTGCATCCAGAGCATTCCCAGGGCTGCAGTGCTGGAGATGCAGCCATTCCTGCACATCCTGAGACTGACAGGTCCTGGATCCCATGCTAACACAGCATGTAGCCTGCYCCTCAAAACCTCCCAGTTTTCTCTTTTCTTTCCTTATTTTTAAGCCTAAGTTAGGAGTAGTGCCTGCAACATTTGCCAGACATCACAGGGAAGCAATAACACATGCTGAGAGCTTTGTATATCTCACAGATGTATAAAATATTTCCACCTCTAATAACTCCAAATGTTTCTCTACCTTCCAGGTGACAATAGCTCTGTTCCATAGATCTCAGTAGGGATTAGGGATTTAAATGAGATTGACAGTTTACATCAAGTCAATTTTAATTTACAAATGGGATAAAAAAAAAGGTAGAACAATTTTCTAAAGGTGAAGCATCAACAGTTTTCCCGAGTCCCACAAATCTGTAATGATGAGTCACTGGGAATTCAAGCATATAAAAACAGTTGTTTGCTAGGCAGAACTGAAAATTTAGCTGGGAAAGGCTTTGCAGAGTGCTGGAGGTGATGAAGTGGAAGACTGGTCGTTCACTGGGACCAGTTTGTCAGCATCAGTCTAGCAGGAACAGCTCCTGAATCCTTACATCACCATTCCTCGCTTTATTGCCTCAAAGCAATGCCAGTATCTCAGTATACTTCTCTCTCTTTCCTTTTTCTGGCAAATCCTGACGTAAGGAACATCTATAATGGGYGTAAAATGTTTATGTAAGCAGTGAAAAAGATTCAAAAAATAATTTAAATTAAAATTTCCTTCACATTTCTTTAGTTGTCTCCCTAACTGTTATTGATATCCTCCATCTCCATCTTCATCCTGTGCGTTACAGCCTATCCCAGAGCACCAGTTCCCAACAGGAAAATGCTAGAAGAGACACTGGTCCATGTGTACCAATAGTTATGGAGCAGAGACCTGGAGATGGTTCCCAGAAAKGTTCCTGAGGGATGTACACTCAGGATAGGGGTTTTTTTCATGCTATTCCTGTGTACAGTCCTTTACATCCAACTCTTAATAATGCCCAGTTTAGTAGTGTTGGGGCAGATGTATTTATTCCCTGTTATTTAGTATCCAAGTAATGACTGCTGGGGCATTTAATGGGTTCTTAAAAAACAAATCCAGTGAGCCACACACTCTCACACACCTCCAGCCTTATTTCATGAGCTTAATGGACTCCAGCCTGTGCTCTGGTAGTTAAAAATCTTCCATTTCTATCACTGCAGCGTTTTTACTGCTTTTTTTTATTTGCTCAATCATTTCACAGTCCAGTTGTTCGGTTTTGGTCAGGTGGGCTATAAAATMTTCCTGTAACAAGTTTAATCTCTGCAACATCTCTGGCCTCCATCTATAACGACTTTGTACCAATGGTAGTTTCTCCCAAATCACCGCTTTCAAGAACCAACAAATCTTCTTTGCAGACAAACACACATCCCAAACACACGCACCACCTTCCCAGCAGCTCCCAAACAGCAACAGTGTTTAACACACTTGGGTATTCTATCCCCACTGCAAAGATTCAATTTTAAATTATCTGGATTTGAATAAATGAAAACTTTTAGTGGCTGGGCACTAATTCACCTGACTACCTACCCATGCTTTTCTGCTGCTCTCAGGACTGCTGTTCCATAATCCTGTTTTGGGGTTTGTGTGTGGTTTTGCCCCATTTCAGTCTTGTTTGGTGGAAGAGTTGCCCAAGTAAGAGYAGGAAAAGGCTGGGGAAAGTTCTCTGTGGGGTCTGTGATGGCTGCGAGTCCACACCGGGGGAGCACCGGGAGCGGGTGTGAAGGGCTGTGCTGTTCCTCTGCAGCKGCAGAGAAGGGGCTGCCCTGTGTCCTGTGCCCCTGTGTGTGGGGAAGGGCATGCAATCAGATTCCCCCCACTCACATGCATCTGCCAGCATCTCAGTCCCCGYGTGGAGGGGTGGGAAGGCAGCGGAGTGTCCACACTGAGCATCCTTGTGGGAGTGTGGGCAATGCCGAGGAGGGCTGTTACCATCTGTCCAGGAGTTGGACTTCAGCGGTCGCGGTGGGTTTCCTCCAACTCAGGATATTCTGTGATTCCATGACTTGTTTATCTCGGCTTCCAGGCACTGCTCAGGGACAGCAAATCCTCTCCCCAGTCCTGAAAGCTCCCTGTGCAACTGTGCAAGCCTGCCCTGCTGGAATGACATCTATGCCCAACACACAGCTAAGGAATGTTGGGAAGAGTTAAGCATCGGAAAGAGCTGCCCAGGGAGGTGGTGGAGTCTCTGTCCCTGGAGGTGTTCAAGAAACGAATGGATGTGGATTCAGTGCTCTGGTCTGGTTGAAAAGGTGGTGATCAGTCACAGGTTGGACTCGATGATCCTGGAGTCTTTTCCGTCATTAATGATTCTGGGATTCTGTGAATATTGTGCTCAGACCAACCCAAGTGTTCATGAGTCAATCAAGGCCACTGAGTTTCAAACAGATTCAGGCACTTTCTGGGGGTTCTTGTTTCCTCTGCAGGCTCTGAACCTTTTAATGGACACAGATTCCTGTGTATTCACATGTGAGATAAGAAATGGGAGATTCAGGAAAGGATATATTAGRGATTTGTGGTGAAGTTGTGACAGTGGCTTGGATGTATCCTGGGCTCACTCCTGCCATGCAGCACCGTTTGCATGCTCACGAGAAGGGAGATTTCAGCACCTCTCTCAAACATGCTGCAGTTCTGCTCTTGCTGAGGAGGGGCAGTGGAAAGGTTCAGCCTCCAAGCCTGCAGAAATGTTAAATACGGAAAGTTCCTTGGCTCCGTGTCTTGCATTCCAACAGTGGCATGTTCCCATGAGCCAGACCTGCATCACCAGCCTGTCGAGCTGGCAGCTCCTGCTGGATGGGCTCATTGATTTACTCCGTGTTGTAACTCGATGGAGTGGTTACAATATCGAGGAGGGGGGGCTGTGCTGCAATCTTCCTCTGCCTGACTCTACCTGCCTGGCTCCGGTTATCTCCTTCCCTGACTATCGCACCAGTCGAAATCACTTTCCAGTCCTTTCCCACAGGTAAACATCATCTCCAGCCCGTGATGCATTTTGTATCTCTCCGGAAAGTAATACCTATAGAAGTCAGCACTTCAGTGATTTATGTAATTAAAATATGATGGATCAAGTCGTTAAAATTCACTAGCGCCGGTGCACGTGTTCACAAGTGCACAACTTGTCTCCAACTGTGCCTGCCCCGTCATCACACCATGACCTTGTCTTATTATTTAAGCTTTTACTCTGTATCAGAAAATTATGAATAGCAGAACAAACTGAAGAGTGGAATTAAAAACAAGAGTGCCTGGTATATTTTTCTGCTTGTGTTTACTTTGTCACTTCAGAATGACAGGCTTGAAATTCCTGCATGATCTTCAGCATGTTCTAAAAATGACAGCTACTATAATTCAAATTTACTGCCGTATTTTTTTTACTAGTAATGAAGTTGTAAATGCAGCATTTCTTTCATTACCTATTCATTAAAGATATGACATGAAAACAGAGTTACCATGGAAATGGCTCTGTGAATTCTGAGTACATAATAAGAATTTCATTGTTTACACTACAGCATAGATAACTGATGGGTGTTGTTGTTGCTGGTAAAGTCTTATTTAGCCTCAGGAATGCTTGTAAGGGGAAAAAGGTTGTGCAATTGGTCTTCCACTAAGTGCCTGCATACAAGTAAAGCTCTGTAAAATCATCAGTGCAAAAGAGTTTTATGATGAAAAGCACCAAATATGTTTTGAGCTTTAAATCTTTGAGCGTCATTTGGAACTGAATATTTAAACATTCAAAGTAGAGATAGCCTAGTTGGTGTCTTACTAATAGTCTCATTGCAGGGCTAATGCGTACACAGCTCGTATAAATAAATTAGCATAAAGAGAATTTAGGAGTTTTTATACTTCAGCTGAAAACAGTGGGTTTTAGTAGCAGGAAAGCATCAAATTTAATAAATAACAGTGTCAACAGCTTTGCCAAAAGGTAAAGGTGCTAGAAGCCTTATTTTTGTACCAATTGCAATTTCAAATAAAATACTGGAAATCAGGAGCTGGGTTCTCTAACTGTATAACAGGGACCTCACTTTTGTGCTATATTCCACCTCTGAAATGGATTTGATTTTATACATAATGGAACTAGGAAGGTTCTTAAATACCCAAATGCCAGGGTGACCCTTTGGCAGCTGAAGTCAGAGTGACCGTCAGCAGCASTTCTTCAAGTAAAAAGGTTTTAATCCAATTTTGCACAGCTCTAGAAAACCCACAGAAAAGGCTTGTGCTCAGCTAAGAATCAATGAGTCAGGATTGTCATTTATGCCCCAAAACCCTRAATGTCTGTTTCTCATTTGCAAACCAGYTCATTCCAGGGAATGAGCCATAAAGAGAAGCATTATAGATACTGTGTTATAAAACAGAGTGATAATGAGATCTCTTTTGTGCCTTAAATAAACATTTAACTGTTCCTAGTCTTAAGTAATAAAGCACGTACATCTGCACAAAGATGAGGAGTCTGAATGTGACCRGGCATGCCCCG
The DNA here is from genome assembly GCA_018881555.1 of Amblyornis subalaris. Taxonomy (NCBI): domain Eukaryota; kingdom Metazoa; phylum Chordata; class Aves; order Passeriformes; family Ptilonorhynchidae; genus Amblyornis; species Amblyornis subalaris. The sequence goes on from JACAXG010000093.1 coordinate 2,919,118, forward strand.
AGTGCTGTGATGTCTGTGACAAGATTCTCGTGTGGACAAAGGCGCTGAACTGGGGTGTTTGATGTACATCAGTGCCCTCCTGTTCCAGAGTCATTTGMMCCAGGCAGAACTAATCACTCCTAATTGCAATTGACTGGCAGAATAACATTAATGACATCCCTGAATCAGCCTCTGCCTTCATCTTCCCAGGTCCTTCGCAGTAGGACTCCTTCCTCCCAAATCTTCCAGTTGGTGAGATCGTGGGAAGGGACTGTCCCAGTGACCCACACGGCATTGACAGGTACAGCCCTGGAAACCAGGTGTTCCCATTCCCAGTCCCGAGCCAGAAGCTCATGCTCACTCTCATTTTAGTAGAATTTGGCAAGTTTGGGGAAAAATTAGACATGGCAGCAGTCAAACTTCACAGGTTAAAACAATAACACTTTCAAGAGCATTGGCTGGGTCACCTCCATGCAAAGAGCAGTTAGTGCTTTCTCCCCTGAGCTTGTCTGCCACAGTGCAGTGAGAACCATATTAAACCTGTCTTTATGAATAATTTGATACTTCCAGGATTCTGAGGGACAGCCGCAGACTGCARTTATTATTCATAGTGTGAATAATAACTTTGTAGGAAAGGATTAGAGTGTYATTCCTCAACATAGCTGAAGCGGCTTTAGACGGAGAGATTTAGGCAAAGGGGGGACTACCATAAATGCTACTACCACACATTCACCAGTTTACTTTGAGTGGGAAAAGACAGTTAAAATCTGCCTTCTCACCTGCTCCAGCTAAGAAATATCTTCCACCTCCAGGGATCCTGCTGTCCACACGCTCACCTGGGTGCATACCCTGCATCCCTCTTGCCCGTGTTGAGCYGGCACGTCGGGATGTGCTTTGGCTCTGGCTCAGCTGGGGGAAGTCACAGCACAGCTGATGGGCAGCCAACGGCGTGTGGCACGAGAGGGAGAAGGGATTTCACATCTTGCTGTTGATTACCAAAYGAAACGTAACTCAGATTATTGGAGCTGCTCAGACTAATGATCTCCATAGTGTTCTAACTTCGCAGAGCATCTGCGCCATATGTGATCCCACCAGTGCTTGRTGGGGTAGAATCACTGCTGTGACAGGCAAAGAAAAAATGTTTCAATCATATTTTCTGTTTGAACCAGTAGGAAATGTTTTGTTTTGGGGGAAATTCATCAGACACAAAGAGAATAGTAAAAGGAAATCTATTTGAATAATGAGCGCACTGACCATCATATGAAATATAAAGACTTACACAGTAGGTTACATTTTGGACCTAAATTATTTGTTTGAGTCTGTTTTGGTTTATTTTTTTTTTTTCCTTTTGCGGTGTTGTAAACTACTTTGACTGACTTTTTACTTAGGGTCAAATTTTTCTGATTAGTTAGAAGAGCACAAAGACAAAAATGTTCTTCATCTGCCTCCTAAATGGGCTGATGCGCCACAACCCAAAATCTATAGGAGCTATGTCTTGGTCTGAAGAGTTTACCTGGCTCCTTGCACAGAGTTTTCCTCTGCATGGTACTAGAGGGAGAGAATGAGCCGGAATTTCAGCCCCCTCTAAAGCCTCTTTGAGGGTTTGGAGGTCCCAGGYGCTTCTGCTGTCCTGTTGCTGAACGGTGCAGAGGCATTTGTGCTACATCCTTTATTCCCCATCCCTGGAAGTGTTCAAGGATGAGCTGGATGGGGTTTGGAGCAACCTGGTCTAGTGGAAGGTGTCCCTGCCCATGGCAGGGAACAAGATGAGATTTGAGATTTCTTCCCTCTCCAAACCATTCCGRGATTCTAGGATTCTATGATCCAGCATCAGCTCAGCCCACATTTAGCTTTTGCATGGGRTCCACATTGGTCTCTGGGGCCCTACATGTTCCTCATCACAGAAAACTTGCTGCAGGATGTATAGATGACACTGGGGGTATATAAATAASACAGGTATTGCACATTTTAATGTATTTTTCAGGTTTTGGTTCTCCAGTCTTATTTCCTACACAGCAGGGGCAATTTGCACATAATATCTTTGCTGCTGGACTGTGAACATTTATGCTGCATGAAGTTAAGCAGCTGGTAGAAAGCCCTCAGAAATGGAGTTTTATACGAAGTGCTGACACACTTTTAATTGGAGTGCTGGATGCACTGTGGCATAAGCCTGGGTAGTTCGTGTATCTTATTTTGCAGCTTGCCATGTCCAAGCTATAGGGCACGACTGGCTTTATTTATAATGCAAATTACAGCTGATTTCCAACTGTTGAATTGCGGGTACTGGGAGCTTTTCTTGCTCTTAAAACTGTGTATTAGTAATTTGAAGAAACTGGTTATCTGAAGAGTAGGCAGATCCTCGCAGGCAGGCGATAAACACAATTGTTGGCTGTCAGGGTGGGGGTTTTTTTTTAAAAAACATTTATTAAAAGTGCTAGAAACCATGCTGCCTAGAAGTGTCGTTTGCAATTTTCTGAGTGCTGTATGTCTCTTTCAGAAAAATTCATTATAATACCAGAGTCACCGGGCTGACTCTATTTGTGTAAAACAACAGACTCTCTGGAGATACTAGAGGGGTAACAAAACAAATGTACAGTGTCCTGATAGAAATACAAGTATTGATCTGATGAATATTGCAGCCTAAAGACTACATGTTATTAGAGTGTAATGAAATCTTGTTTTGGCTTCAGAGCTGTAGCTGTGCTGCTGGTCACTACAGCACTGAATTATTCAGAAATCACATCTTTGGTAATACTCAGAGGCTTTAGAAGATGCCATCAGCCTCCTTGTTTCTTTTTGTTTTTCTCTCCCATCCAAATGTCCTTTCTTATCTCTAAATATTTCATAGATGCTGGAAATAAAGCCTTTCCCTCTTGCTTTTGCCCTGTTGGACAGAAGCTGAGGTTGTGGTTCATCAATACAGTAAATCTGGCACTAAGGCCCTTGGTATTGGATCCAAAATGCCACAGGCAAGCAAAGCAAAGTGCTGATTCAATACAAACTGCCTCTCAGAGTTCAGATTTATTTGAAAATTTTTGATAGATTCTTGCATATGGCTTTCTGCTGAATCAGGTGTTGTCTGTACTCCCACTGCTGCAGTAAAGTTGGCATAAAACCAGCATGAGCTTCATCTCATCTGCCTTGGCTCCTTTCACAGGAACAGGACCGTGYGCCTGCTCCTGTCATGGATCAAACATATGCTGGGAAGGCCAGCGTTGCACAGGCTGGGGCTCGCGGGCAGCAGAGCCTCTGCCTCACGTGAAACCTCTTCTATCAGAGGGAACAGAGAGGGGAGAGGCATTTGAGGTGCCATATCCAATGTCAGACACAGCTTATCCGTGGAGCAGCCACTCTGCTAGAGCCCCCTGGGCTGGAGGTGGTGTCAGACAAGCTGTAAGTTGAGCTGTTTTGGTGATCAGCCCTTCCCACTGCCCTCAGGCATTTCCCCGGAGTGCAGCTGATCCCTCAGAGGATTTGCTGCTGGCCCGGTGCTCCCGCTGCTCAGCAGCTGCTGGTTCCACAGCACCGTGTCTGTTGGTGCAGCGTGGTGTACRTACCAAGCAGTGCTCCATCCCTGTTCCCTCAGCTGTGCTGCAGTGGAATTCCTGGCACTGAGAGCACTTCCCGACTCCGGGCATATTCTCACATTTCCTGCTTTCAGACAACCCACTCACAGTGGAGTTCACATCCCCAACAGTCCAAGCAGCATCCCCTCCATGGACTGCCCTCCCTTGCTCCTAGTCATGAAGTTGGGCTTRTGTAGGTCTATCCACAGCTCTGCCCAATTCCATGTGTTGGACGTAGATGAAACACTACCTGAAAGTTTCAGAGGGAAACAGCCCATCCAGTGCTGCATGTGATGTCTCCCTACCCTTCCAGCCTKGCTTTATTAACACAAGTGTCCTTCACTGCTCTTTCACTCGAAATCAATCTCTCCAGCACTGATTGCTCTGTCACATTCCCTCTGTAGACAGGCTGGCTGAACACTTTTATCGTGCTGCCCGCAGGCAAAGTGGTCCCACAAAGAGCCCTCTAGACTGAGCTCAAGGTCACAGGTCCTAATGTTTCCTTAGGATGGCTGCATGCTCTGCCACAAATTCACTTTGCACCTGATCTTCCTGTGGAATTAAATCCCACTCAGCATTAGCAGTGGTGAAAGATGTTGTCCAGAACAGACCATCGCTTATAAAGGACTTTCCTGCAGGTTTCTCTGGAGCTCTGGCTCTTCCCTACAGAGAGTAGGTTCTGGCATCAAGGCAACTTCTGCTCCTAGAAAACAAACAAACAAACAAACTCAATGGTGAAGTGTTACCAATTCAACATCTAAGTACACATTTCTGAGTGGTCTGTTCGATCCCTCTTACCAGTGCAGGCAGTGATGGATCCCCTGCAGCTCACTCTGCTGCTGCTGCTGCTGAACCACAGTTGGCCTCAGTTCAGCTGCAAATAGGTAAATCTTAGTTGCTAATTATATCAAACCTCGTGGGCTTCATTTAGGAACAATACACAGGCTGCTATTCCCTCAGCAGTGGTGCGGAGGAGAGATCCACCCTATCCCAGAAGCCAGCAACTTGTGTGCAGAGGATGAGGAATGTACATCCCTCTTGGGTCACTGAGAGGAATTGGAACAAATTTGGGCAAAAGATAAAGAAATAAAACTTCGTTAAGAACCTATGCTGTGTTTGAGATATCAGAGCAGCATCTGTTTTTCTAAGACAGGGATGTGTGTGTCTGTCCACCTAAGATGCAGGTATTAATGCAGCCTTTGGGCCCTAACTCTTCCCAGTATTTTGGAGTTGCTGATCCTGGCAGACAGGCAGTCTGGCTCCCCCCCTCCATCCCAGGCTCCCCTGAACTGTTGGTTAAGGGGGTTCACACACACATCCTATAGGGCAGTCACTACAGAATTGTGAATTAATGCTGTGCTCCTTCAATTCATTGCATTTGATTGACTTTGCATCAATTAATCCACTTCTAGAGAATCTATCTTTCTTTGGAGACACAAGTCGAGTTTTAAAAATAGGAAGCATCAGAACATCRTGTACATCCTGGAGTGGATTAAAAGGTCAAGGCCTGGTGCAGGCTGGTCACTGAACTACATAAGGATGAATTAATGGACAGAATGTAGACTTTTAATGCAGTCTCTATGAGTACCTGTGTAGTGTCACAGGGRGCAGATCTGCTCCAGCAGACCTCACTCATGAAGCCAGAGAGTTCTGAGCTTGCATGTCCAGGGAGATCAATGGCACATTGGGATATTCCCCTGTTCTGACTCTTTCCCCCTCTGCTAATTTGGTATAATTTGATTCTTTGTCTTAGATGCCTGTGTTCAGTCCCACTCAGGGTTATCTCCCAATACACTGCACAACAGGTTGTCAATCTGTTTTATCACACATCTTTGTTATTGCTTTTGTTTTTGTGTGTAACTGTCAGATAAAGGAAAAGAGCTCACATTTCTCTCTGGAGGACTTTAGGATATTATTATTGTTTTATTATACATATGGCACTATCTTCTTGTTGTTTGGGGTCATTTTATGACACAGTGCACTTCACCTTTCTGTTCTGCACATTCCGAGCTTTTGTGCGTGACCTTTCAACAGCAATAAAGAGAGAGGCTTCAGGAACACATCCACTCGTGCTGTGCATTGTTCACCTTGAGCCATGCTCCTCCCGTTTATCACATGATAATTTTCACAGTAACCACTTTTCAAACGGCRTAATGCAAATGAACGCGGGACTGCAGCATCCCCGTGCACTCACACGAAGTTAAGTAGTTGCTTTAATGGGAATGTTGCAGCAGGAAGGTGTGAGGGAGAGACAATAGGAAAAGGTTTGATAAGTGACAGGTATTGTATGTCGAGGTAGAAGGATGACTGATAGAGGATGACAACACGGAAAACAAACGGGGAACAGAGCCTTCGAATATTGGATTTTTCTGGTTTGGTGACCAAGGTACAGGAAACACTATATTAGTTTAAGTAATTATCAAATAATTTAATATTAGATTTTTGTCAAAATGAGAACAAACAGAAACAAATAGCTCAGATTAACCAAATGTTTCGGTCAAGACGCAGGAAAGAGGTTATATATTTTCCAAATTTAATGCAAATGGAGTTTAGAGTCACTTTCCACTGTGCCAGATGTAGTGTTATTCTCTTAGGAATTTTACTTTTAAAGAAAATATTAATTCACTGAGGCCAGGGAAGGTGGATTAAAATATTGAATGTAGAGTGGAGATGTATRTATGGCAACCTAGATCATCTTCTAGATAGGAGATTGCTGCCACGGGTACTTATAGATATAAAAGTCCATGAGAAGGCTCCCAGTACCTTCCATTACATGTTGATTTAAGTCCTGGAGAACGTTTTGAAGAGAGACTATTTACAAGAGACCTGGAGAGTGACTATTTACAGGAGCATGTAACGGCAGGACAAGGGGCAATAGATAATAGGAAAAAACTCTAGACCGTGAGGGAGGTGAGGCCCTGGCACAGGATGCCTGGAGAAGCTGTGGCTGCCCCATCCCTGGAAATGTCCAAGACCAGGTTGGATGGAGCTTGGAGCAACCTGGGATAGTGGAAGGCRTCCCTGCCCATGGCARGGGGTGGCACTGGATGGGCTTTAAGGTTYCTCCAACCCAAACTGTTCTGTGATTCTGTGATCCTATAAACAGCTACAGGATATTAATAGCCATGGTAGGAATTCTCACAGAAAAAACATTAGGAGTTACAAGACAATTCTCACAGAAAAAACATYAGGAGTTACAAAACATATCAGACACCCAACAGACTCATGTGTAAAAATTCTGTGTTAAAAAAACCCAGGTAAATACAGTCACTGCCAGTGCAGCCATTTCACATTGACTTCACAGCTATTGTTGCAGCCAGATTATTTTCCTTTGTTGGATGCTTTATGTATTAAGTAAAGATGCTAAATGCTTTCCTGGGTACACTGCAATTTTGTTTTTTAAGTTGGAAGCTAATTTACTGTTTTAAAACCATAGATGCTTAAAAATTACATTGCTTGAAAAATTTAGCATTTCATGTTCCCTCTGAATTATGAGAAGAGACTAATTGCCTTATTTTTTATAACACAGCAGAATACCCTTAATATTTCTCCTGGAGTTGCCTAAATTGGAAAATCTGTGGCAGCCCCAATCTTTCTSCCTCAAAGACAGAAAGAACCTGTCGACATGTGGGCTCCTTACCCAAGGTACCTCCATAAAGTACCTGCAGTCTGTAGTCCCCAGCCTGAGGATGGCTCAGGATGACAGCAAAGGGACTTTTCCCTGGCCCATTACTGCACATCCCTGAGCCTGGGGTAGCTGTATTCGTAGGCTCTYTCCATCTATGCCCTGTGCAAGGCAGTGTGTTGCTGTAGGTGAGGGTGAAACCAGAGAGGGTGACGTTAACGCCAGTGATGTTTGTTTCCTGTGCACACAGACCAGCTGATGTATGGTAACTTACTCACCTGATGTAATTTGTGGTTTGTGAGCTGCAGCCCTTGTAGTCCGCAGTAATGAGGTTTTAAAAAGACAGATGCTTCCTCTGCTCCAAGGTCTCTTGGAAATGTTGTGTGTTTGTGATGTCTCTTTTCACAGCAGAGCCGATGTTTCCTGACGAGTTATTATCACTGCTCGCCAGGTCTCAGCTCCACTTGGATGTGCCTGGCTAGTGCATAACAGTCACCCTTTTATTGATTAGTTAATTCTCTGGTGCATTTGGGGGGAGAAATCCATTTGTTGGGAGTCTAAGCATTATAATGYTTTTATATATGCAAGGTTTGCTTGTTTGATTGACACACAGAGTGAACTGCTATTAAAGGGCAGACAGTGTTGTGKCCTCCCAGCAGGACAGGCCTGAGCACCTTTCCCCCTGGCAGGAATGGTTGGGTCTCTTGTGACACCAGGCACCAGCCTTGGGTTGGATATTGTGTGTACAACTCCATACTCAGCAACTTCTTGATAAYACCAAAGTTTCTGTTTCTTCCTTCACTGTTCTGAGAGTTCTTTGCTCAGAGTTTGGAATGAAACACAGGAGGCGTTGAGATGTCCTTCTAATCAGGTTGTTTATTAAGTTTTTATCTATAGCATAGCAGCACGGAGCATTCTCTAAGTTAGGAAGGTGGAAAATGGCCTCCAGTTGTGAGTTCCAAGGTTATTTAAAGCCTAATTTATCCAATTATAAGTTGCCAACTTATAAAACATGTTTTTACTTATAATCCAGTAGCTATTCATATATTGTCTGCATTGCGGACTTTCTTGAGCCAATAGTAAGCTATCTAGTTTTGTGAAGAAGAAGGAAGAAAGAAGTAAAAACTCACACCTAAAATTCTCCATGTTGCCACTAATACATTACTAATAACTCATAAATCTAATTTTCTACRTCCCTACATATTTCACTCAGTGATATAACAAGTTGCTTTTTAATTACAACACTAAAAAATCGAAATTTATTCAAACCCAGGGTTCCAACAACTTCTCTACCCTGGTGGTTAGAAAACACATGACCTTTKGGTTTGGGGATCCAAGGCTGGAGCCACCTCAGCTCCCTTCCCCCATGAAGAACCCAGTGTAATTCCGTGAGGGGATACATGGGATGCCAAGTTCCTGACTTGAATCCCRGCAGCAATGCACCCACAGGGCTCATTCCCTTGGAAGGGTACCTTGATGTGTCCAGGTCATTTGCTATTTGCTCAATCAAAAGTATTTGGAGACAGCCATGTCCACCAGCCCTTCCTCACACAGGGTACGGCCCTTCTGCAGACCTCTCACCACCTGGGCAGGTGGAAGATGATCCTAAGATCCAACTTAACCTCCCCTGACACAGTTCCATGCAACTTCTWGGGAGAAATCCCACCTTCTATATCTGTTGGGTTGTATCTGGAACCAGARGACATAGAAAGACTCCTCAAAGAGGACAGAGACATCCAAACACCTCATCCTCATCCTTCACTTGAAAGGTGAAGTTCRAGGAGCATCAAAGTTGTCTGGAATGTCCTCCTTCAGTATGGACCTGCAACACCCGGTCACACACTGAAAGGGAGAAACATCCAACCCAGTGTATTTAGCAAGTTTCTCTTGCTGAAGTGTGTAGTTACAATGGAAAGACTTCCATGATTTATTTTGTAGTGCTTTRTTTTTCATTCTTTTTCTAAACTCAACTCTTTTGCTTCTGTAGTACAAAGGAAGAGTCAAACTGACTACTTAACCAACTGAATACATCACTTGGGATGTTTAATTCTCTAAAAACCCGGGTGGGTTTTTTTTTCAAATTATTTACACTTCAGAGTGGAAAAATAGCAACATTGCTATAGCATTAGATTAAATTTCCCCAGGTTAATGGGTTCAGTGTCAGGAGTGAATAATCACAACTGCGTTGCCAATGGAGAGACCATAAAGGCACGTTCCTTTCACAATATATTCTACTGCATGAATATATYAAAATATTTTTCCCAGTATGAAAAGAACGGAAATGGCCTTTTGTTTTCCTCTTTTCATAGCAAATGCTCCTGTCATTCGCAGCACAATGAATTCCTTGAATCTGTACAAGTCAGTTTTTATCCTTCCTTCAAGACCCAGAGGCCACTGGAAAAATCTTYCACATGGCTAAACTTTGCTGAATATATTTAGCCAGTAAATTATTTGTCTTCTGGACTAGAAGAACCAATACTCATTTATGTTCTAAAAATGGTTTGTTTTACTTACTTTATGAGTTGGATCTGCAACAGTAGCAAAGCCAAAGGACGTTTAATTAAGTTATATTTACTTTTTCATGATCTTTTAGCTTTAGATTATAAATCATGAATCAATGAGTACTTAATTTCCTCATATAGCATTAAAAGTAATTGCTTCATAAATTTGTTTTAGTAATCCAAATATTTGCACAGAGTGCAGCACAAAGAAGTTGTTTCATTGATGAGAGTTCTCACTTCCCTTTCCGCTGTTGGAGGAAAATGGGCTTTTGCTCCTTTGGGGTCCAGTCCTTTATGGTGCAGAAGTCTCTGAACCCCAGGGGTGGTATTGCTATGAAATATTGATGTCACACTGATTTTTTTGTCTATTGGTTTCCTTGGCACTTGAATTACAGTGACCTTCTCTCAAATCTCCAGTCTGGCACGCAGAATCTTGTGAGTGAGTCCATGACCCTGTGCAGGGCCATCAAACAGTCTTTAGCTACAGATATTTCCGCTTTCTCTCCAAAATCCAAGCCCACATGTGGGGAGGTGTTTCCATCCTTCTGTGTTAGATATGGCATCTTGGAAATGAGTTTCCACTTAGCAACATGAGGCAGAGAAATCCTTCCTGCATCCCTCACCGTGGCGAGGAACCACCTGTATTCAGAACCAGATGCTTGAGAAGCTGTACCTTTCCAAACCAGTCATAGGACCAAGGGAATGCCTGGAGCTGTGTCAGAGAGATTTAGGCTGGATATCAGGAAAAGATTCTTCCCCCAGAGGGTGGCTGGGCACTGGAACAGCTTCCCAGGGAATGGTCACGGCCCCAAGGYTGCCAGAGCTCCAGGAGCATTTGGACAACGCTCTCAAGCACAGGGTGGGATTGTTGGGGTGTCTGTGCAGGGCCAGGAGTTGGACTCCATGATCCTTGTGGGTCTCTTCCTGCTCAGGATATTCTGTGATTCCATGATTCTGTGATACAGTGCATGCATGTGCTGGGTCCTGCTTGACTCTCGTGATTTATTGGGCATTGCTGGGTTCCCCAAGTGGAGGGTTATCAAAAGTTGGACTTGATGATCTCAAAGGTCTTTTCCAACCTAGTTAATTCCGTGRTTCTGTGATTATTTTACTGACTTGTGGACAGTGTGCTGAAAATCAGGGTCTTCTAAAAAACAAACTTGCAGAACCACAGAATATTCTGGGTTGGAAGGGACCAACAAGGATTATCAAGTCCAGCTCTTAAGTGAATGGCCAGTACAGGGATTGAACCCACAACCTTGGTGTTATCAGCACCGTGTGAATGTAGTGCCATGATCCAAACCCCATGCAGCTCCATGAGGGTCATTTTTCAATAAAGGCTTCATTTGAATTGGAAAGCTTATAATGACTTGGGTTTTGGTGGAAAGAAAAGGAAAAAATCTCCAGCAGCTGCTGTATGGGTCAGCTTTCCCAGGACATAAAAGACTTTACTGATGCTTGATGCCATATCTTGAACCCCTTTCAAACGGGTTCTGGTGGGCTTTGCGTTTCTTCTCAGCCACAAAGGTGGGAGGCAGTGAGCTGACACTGAGAGAGCCATGCAGGAACAGAGCTTGTGAAAAGCAGCTGAGCTCCAGCATCATCTGCTGTGTAGTGCTCCTTGGCACAAGAAGGGGGAGGGCAGCCTAAAAAGCAGCTGTGGAGTGTGAAGCACACCTGAGGTCTGGCTGGTAGGATCCAAAGCCCCTGCTCCAACTGGAGCTGATGCCATTCCCTTTACTCCTCATGCACGCCCACTCTAATTCCAAGTGGGATATGCTCAACATGCAGAGTTTCTCTAGCTGGACTTCCAAGAGTTCCCTCTGGTATCCCTGGGCAGCCATAAATCAGGCAAAATCTCCAGGGGAGTGAGCAGTAATCTGGGCAAAGTAGAGGGGAAGGGAGGAGGAGGAGGTAAAGCAGGAGCTGCCGTGGCCATAATTCCCCMGTGCCTGATAAAGGTTTTGAGAAGGAAGTGTTTTATTTCTTTAATGGAGATGTGGGTGGCAGGGAAGGGTCAGAAAAAGAGGCCTGGGGTTAGAAGCAACTGTTATATTGGAAGAAAATCTCTAGTGGAGTGCAATGGAATAATCAAGATTTATTTATAAAATATTGCTATTAAATAAACATTACAGAAACTTTCGAATATCAAGCTTATTTATAGCTTTAGGCGTGAAAACCCACATTAGTATGTTGAATTATATGAGTTCACTGCTGCCTGCTAGCTGACAGCACGTCAAATTATTTGCAAATATTTTCTGGAACAGTAACCTTGAAGGATGCCAGCACCATTCAGTGTAACCTTATCACGAGACAGGAACCAAGTGATGAGATGAGGACTGAGGATACAGAGTTTTTAGCTCCAAGTGACCTCTGACTCGCTGCCTAAAAACAGAGTTCACGTGGTACCTCCCTCAGCAGAGAAAGATGCTTTTTTGTCACTGACATTTACGCTGATTCTGTGCAGGGCTTTTGGAAGATGGTGTGAGCGATGTCGAGATGAGAAACTGCTCAGGGCAGGAATTTGAGAGTACATTGGTCACATTTAAGTGAGTTTATCTCCTCCAGCCTGCAATACCAAGCTTCTGCAAAAATTATGTAATCATTTTAACAAAGTGTTCTGTAATTGACATGAAAAAGGCAAAGTAAAATAAAAATGAATTACTCTGTAAGCAGAAAGGTTCATTCATTTTAACTGCAATCTGCAAGAGGGAAAAGGGAAAAAAAATCCCAAATGCAGGCTTTTTATGGAAATTGTGGCCTCGTTGAAATTATAAGCTTTCTGCTATTTAAATGAATAATGTTCCCTAACACRGACTATTTTCTCATTTAAAAGTCTGTTGGGGTATAATTTCATCCTTTTACTGTCTGCTGTGTTTTAACTTACAGCAGTCTGACTAAATATTGTATTTTCTATCCATCAAAAATTGTCAGTACAGTTTGTGCAACAAGCATTTGTTGCTCAATTAGAAGGCTCTGACTTTGAAATATAACATTGTGCACGGAGGTTTGCAGGGTCCTTGTCACGCGGGAAGCAGGTGGCACTAAAATCTTGTTTTGTTCCCTGGTGGTGGCCAACGGCGATGACGGCGACGACGCTTGGGCACACAAGGAGCGGGAGGGCAGAGGAGTCCAAGTGRTTGCTCACCACCTCTGGGCAAGATGCAGAGAGTCAGGCCAAGAGCCAGAATGACTGTCCTCCCCGTGAGGGAGGGACAGAGRGGACAGGCAGGACGAGTGACCAGCTCTAACGCTGGGCAGAAGAGCYGATCTGAGCAGTTGTGGCTTTGGCACCCCAGACGTGCTGTGGGGCTCCCTTGGGTGCCAAGTGCTGCTCCACACCAGCAGGTTCAGTCCAGCATGGGCAGCCAAGTRCCTTGTAGCCAAAACCCAATGATTTGCATATCCCACATGCTCCCAAATCTGAAGTCAGGGCTCCCAAACCTCACCTAAAAATGAGACAGTAGTAAAGACAGGCACTTGCATCTCTTGACCTTCTGTTTTTCAGGCCATTTAGTATTCACCCAGGCCACATCCCATGGTTTTATCCCTAGGTGTGATGTCGAGTCACTTCATCGTTGAAACAAATGCTGAGGTTCTCCTGGCCTCATTTAGCTGGGAGTTGGGGCTTTTAAAGAGCACACCATGCGGCTCATGATGAGAGCAGGCAACTCAAAATTYAAATTACCTTCCATCTTTCGAGGGCATCTTCGTTTAGCAGAAGGACACAGCAGTGAAAGATATTTAATGACCACAAAAATGCCTTGCCTCAAAGATGCAGTTAACCTTGACAAATAAGTATGAATCCTCTAAGGAGCCATAAAAGTGCTCCCCTAGTTTATGTCTGTCAGTCTGTCGTTTGGATGCTCTATCAATTCTTACAGTTCTTCCAGTGGCAAGGCCAAGTGGCTTATAAAGTTTTACATGCTGTTTGTTTGCTGATGGAATTACAGCTGTTGGCACCTCTGCTGTGGCAGGAAAAGAGTTCCCAGGAGCTGCTGGTGAAGCCTGGGTTGTGCAAGGCAGGACCCACATGGAAACCAGGATACCCAGAGCGGGCATTGCCTGCCATGGGCAGCAGGAGTCACACCAAAGAGCCTTCTCTGCTTATTGCCCAGAGGGGAACACCTTCTGGATATCTACTCMCAGTTTAATAATGCTGAACTCCTTATCCCACCCACAGGAACAACCCCAGCTGAGGACAGAGCCCTTGCAGCCATGATAATAAGAATTAGCACCCCTGAAAAGCCACTGTCCATGAGGTCAACCATCAGAAYCACCAACAGAATGGTTTGGGTAGGAAGGGAYKTTCAAGATCCACGAGCTCARGTCTTCTCACCCTGGCTTTTGCAGGGGGATCTCTGTTTCTGAGTGGACACAGTGGGTGACTTACGTTGTTAGCTTAATTTTTGCCTAATTGTTTATATTTTGGCTTGACCCAGCAGTCCCAACACTTCTCTGGCCGCACATCTATCTTGCTAATGCACTTTCTGGGACATATCCTGTACTGGGGAGCTCCAGAGATGCAGCGAGAAGTGGGAATGAGCTTGCCACATGTTGCTTCGTGGTATTTACTTACTTTCTGCCTGAAATCTTATTCTTCTCTTGCTGATTGTCACTACTCCCAGCAGTTTGTTTCTCCTCTTATCTCACCAACATGAGGTTTGAATAAAACCTCCTAACAAACAGCCCAAGTATGTGAGAAACAGCAGCCGTAGGAGGCCACAGCCAAGAATTTTCAATTCTTGCCTTTTGTATTTCCTATTGTTTTTACCTACGGATACATTACAGACTTCACGGGCCAAATTCATCCTATTCCAATGAAGTTACCTCAGAGACACACTTGGCTCTGTTGCTTTAAAAAAAATAGATAATCCCAAACAGCAGGATAATTTTATGACCRCTAATTACATTTGTTGCTATGCAAGCTAAGATAATGATAAGAGTAATCGTATCTCATGCTTCAGGGCATACGCTCATCACCTGTGGACATCAGGAAGGAATTTTTCTCCCCATGTACAGAACTGTTCAATTAACTAGATGGATTGTGGTGGGTTTGTTTTCTCTCTGTTTTCTTCCTCGGAAGGATCATTTATTAGCTGCAGCCGGAATAGGTATACTAGATTGAATTAACCGACAGTCTGATCCAATATGGGGATTCCTAAATCCCCACACTAGGAAGCAAAATCAGCCGAGGAAAAAGAATATGTAATCTTTTACAATTTGGAAACTGATTGTTTTTCAAATGCCTGAATATCCTGCCTGTAACCAAAGTTGTGAATGTGGCAATGATGAGCTACCGTGTTGCACAAAATCTGGCTGCGAGAGTGTCCCAGTTTGAGGAAACTTGGAGGATTGCTCTTCTCTTTCGACTCTGTGAGTAGCATCTGCATTCAAGCACCACTGGGTCCTACGGATTATGTTTGTGGCTACCCGTCACGTTGCATTAGAATAGCCAGCCTCAGCCAGAAAAGCAATTGAAAGGCATTGGAAATCTGCCTTGCTGCCCACATCCAGGGAATAAGCTCTCTGATAATCCTAATAGAGAAGATCAAATTTGCCAAGAAAATAGAAGCTTGTATTTTGCTTCATTCTCCTCAACTATCTTTCTGCTCCTCGCAAGACTTAATCAACAGCTAATAAACCTCAGCTTTTCAGTGCACAACAGAGTATTGTCTTTCTAGTACTTGTGTTGGGACTGGGATTTATCTGTTATTGACTTCATCCCTTTCCTACCCTTTCCTTTTGTTTGGTCCCCATTCCCCTTTTCTCACTAGCGCTTGCTTTATTTTTATCTCTAGTAAAGCAGGTCTGCCATTTAATTAGCAAACTGGCCTCTACCTGAAGCCAAATGAAATGTAATCTCCTGCCGACCTCAATGCAAGGTAGAAATTCCATGTCTGAGACATTTCAACATTTGTCTTGGCTTATTTCTGGAGAAAAGCAGAAATCTTCCAGGTTTATTTCTGGGAGAAAATTCTGCAAACAAAACAGTTTGGATTTGTCAGTACTTGTTGGGCATTTGTTTTATGTTAATAAACCAGCCAAAAAGGAGCCATTTCACAGCAAAACAGGAGCAACTCTGCATTGATTCCACTGGCCTGGGGTAGCAAAGACCTTTAAAGTATCATGTTCAGATGCAGCTTTTGATGGCAGATGAGACAAGGACTCATAGAATTGTTAGGATTGGAAGGGACTCTGGGGATCATCCAGTCCAACCCCCCTGCCAAGGCAAGGTCACCTGCAGCCRGTGACAGGAACACGTCCAAGTGGGTTTGGAATGTCTCCAGAGGGATGACCCCCATGCCCTCCCTGGGCAGCTGTAACGATCAAACTCCTCAAAGATCAAACCAGATCTGCCCTTTGCTCTTAGGCTGGAGTGCAGTGCAGATCTCTCCTGCTCTGGGAGGCCGGGAGGAGCGGGCAGTGCTGGATGGCTGGGATCAGTCTCCTCGTGCTGTGCCACGGCTCTGCCCCTGCCCRTGCCAGTTCCTGGTGTTCCTGCTGCTCCCAGGCAGGCCTCCTGCCTGACTCTGGCAGCAATGGGGGGAATCATGAGCTATGGCTCTTCTTAACCTCTACATACACCTCTGTTATTAACTGCTCATAAAATGCTATGGCCCTTTTAAAACATCCAGCTACTGTTATTTAATTCTCTTGACTTGTACAATAAAAAACGAGATGGGAGAGGATGTCCGACACCTCCCCAGGAGTCAGCCCCACAAATATGGATCTCACAGGCTACCTGAGCTCCTGTGGTGCTCAGCATCACCGAGCATTGAACCAACATCACCCCAATAAACCCTCTTGCTTCACTTGAAGAAGAAAAGTGTCATACAGTAATCAAATAGCTCGGGTCAGCGTGAGCAGTAACAGCTTATTTTCACTGCCGAGCTGCACTGCACAAACACCTATCTGTCAGCACTCCACTGGTTTAGTTCCAGGCAAAATGACTTGCTTGCTATCCAATCTGGCGTGCTGGCAGTGYGGGAATGCAAACAGCCAGCCCTTTGTGCTCACCTGCAGCTTTATTCCCTTCATCAATAATTGCTAAAGAGACAAATGAAATTTTTCATACGTTGGTTCTGGAGTTATATCACAGCAGTGCTTTTGTTTGATCGAAATTGCTAAATGYTTGCTGTAACTTGGAACAGCATAAAAATTGCAGGCTTGAAAATTGCACGTATGCCTCATCCTATCTCGAGGAATTCCAAAAGCTACTTGTGAGACAAGAAATGCTCACAAGATTCCTTATGAGTTGTCCAAAAATAGTTGACCAAGCTATTCTGATTCCATGCAAAGCAATGGCATAATGCTCAGTGCRGTTGGGAACCTACCACTGTGATGCAAAATTCTCATTTGAGGAGACTCCAAGATCCAAACGTTTGCAAAAAATAAAAAGACCATTCAGATGCATTAACAAGACTAAGCATGGATCTGCCAGTTTTATCCGGTATCCTTAGATCCACAGTACAATAAATGCTGCTGTTCCCAGAGGCTTTGGAGTGGGAAGATGCCATCAGTCACAGAACCGTAAAATCATGGAATGGTTTGGGTTGGAAGGGACCTTAAAGGCATCCAGTCCCACCCCCTTCCAAGGGCAGGGACACCTTCCACTATCTCAGGTTGCTCCAAGCTCCGTCCAACTTGGCCTTGGACACTTCCAGGGATGGGGCAGCCACAGCTTCCCTGGGCTATTCCTACCTGAAACAGGAGTCTGACAAAGCTGAGGGCAGTTGATACCAAAGGGGACTGCAAAGCGTTTTGTAGGTTGGCYCTAAGGGATCAATTGCCTGTTTCTTTGGGTTTTTCTCCAAGCTGAAAAACATCAGAGCTCCACACGGTTCCCTTAATCGTTTTCAAGAATTCAGAACCAAAACATTTTTCCTGGCCCGAGTTTTTCAGAGAGCTTTGCTAGTAGAGAGTGGGGAGTGAGTTGTGGTGCATGGAGAAAGAGAAATTATTGGAGGACAATTAGAAAAGAAGAGTAAATCTGGAGCTGGAAAAGAGGTGGCACAAAAGAAAACTAAGTTACCTCTGCAATGTCACACATCAGGAAGGACTTCAAGGAAGCAGAAGTTCATGTGATCAGAACAACAGGAGGAGCCAACTTCAGCAGCAGAATTTCAGCAAGGTTTCAGAAGAGGGATGGATGGAAAGTAAAGAGGGGAAAGACAGTTCATGGGCTTTGGCTTCAAAGGGTAAGGAGAAAGGATGGAATTAGCATTAGAAAGATGGAAAAAAGGCCCAACCAAGTGGGAGAGCCTCAGTGCAGACGGAGCAGAAGAGTCAGGACTAAGGCTAAATAAACCCCAATCTGTTTGCATGTGGCAACAAACAAATATCTCAACAGGTGCTGGGAAATTCAGTTCTCCTCTTCTTATCCATGGGAAGTGATAGCACCCCGATTAAGACACTGTGACAGAGGCTGAAGTGCTAAATGGGAATTGTTGTGTGCTGGTTTCCTGCATGCAGCCACATTTATTGCATCCCAATATTTAATGTTCACAAACCATTAGATACATGTATATTTATGGTTTGATAATCAGCTGTCATTAACAGATGAGTAAACAACATAATGTTCATATTTAGGAGGAATATGCAAACTAAAGAGAAACTGCCAACTCCTAAGAACATTTATTTTCTCTACACTTAATGGGAGAAAGGAGGCGGAAATACTCTGTCTGTAAATTAATTATGGGATATTGGCAATGCCTCCACTACTGTACAACTGTAATTATCCCATCTCCGTGCGTGGGACTGTAGTCATGCACCCCCAGCTATTCACATCCCTGGGAGTTAGGAATATCCCCATCAGTGCACATTTCCTAAGGTAAATCATTTTTACTGTCTCTTTGAACTCAGAAGAGCAGACAAACCATGATCTTTTCAACCAGTGTAATGCCAAGGTGGTGAGGCTTTCTGCCACACTCCCTTCGTGCAAATCAAACGTGTTCCAAATTTCAGGACAGGATGGAAACTCTTCCCCGTGGGAAATGCCAGCTCAAGTAGAGCTGTTTGATTCGATTGAGGTTTTCAGGCACTTCTGCAGACCTCCTCGATTTTTGTACGGATTTGCTGTTTTCTATCAACTACAAGCAGAGAAGTCCATGAAAACACATTTTTGGCCCCCCCACAAATATCCCTGAGCTGAATAKGGTCCAATGTAATGGTGACTCTGTGGTTACATCTTTAACCATCCCTGACACTGCTTTGCGTCCGAAGACACTTCATTAAATGTATCATTATCCTATTTTTATGGATGAGGGAAACTGAGGCACAAAGCAGGATGGGATTAACCCAGGCAGGAGGCGAAAGAAGGAGAGAATTAGAAGGAAAGGTCAAGTCTGGAAAGAATGAAATTACAGTGATGAGAAGATGCTTCATTAGTCATGGCTGGGAGAGCTGGAAGAAATCAAGAGTCCAGCCAGGGATGAGGCTGGGAACAGAGTCCAGCATCCTGACTGTCATCTCCACACTCTCCCACCAGTAAGACCACRTGCTTGAAAACTGATCCGTGTATTTATAACCATGTGGATATTTGACAAAAAGCAAATGAACATTAATAGTAGTTTCCTGGACAACGTAACCAACTTTCCCCCTTAGCTGATCCTTCCTCTGCCGTACAAAATTAGAAAATTTTGCAATCCCTTTTGTAGATGGAAACAGATCATGTACAGATGCAACAATTTGGCAGGTTATCACACCAGGATTTTCAGCCTGGGATAGCACAGCCTCTCCAGCTGCTAAGGATCAGTCCCTTCAGCAGAACCAAATTCACTAATCTGGTGCTTCCTCCTGCCCATAGGCAGGCTTATTGGGGAGGATTAGCTCGTTGTCCAGGGGTAATTTTCTCAAATAAATGGGTCAAAGCCTGTGCTGGCTCCCCTCCTGCAGCCTGCTGAGTTCAATGGCTTTGCTCAGAGCACAGCCTGGTTCCTCATTTCCATCGAGATCCTTGGGCCGTGGCTGAATAACGAGAAGTGGCAGGTGAAGCCGAAGGTTTTGGCTTTGTTTTTTGTAAAGAAGGGAGGAGTGCAGCAGAACAACATATGGTACAGTGCCTGGCTAAAAATGATTTAGTGGGAAACTGGTGCTTCGTTTCTGTCTCTCTGCAACCGCATACACTAATGTACTGGTGTAACTATTCATCTAATAAACTGCTAATATTTATTATTAATTGAACCATTTAATCTAATGGTGGATTAGGGGAAGGCAAATGTAGGACTTAATGACTCTGCTGATTGGAATAAATTTTAACAGTGAGCTCTGGCTGTATAATACAAATTGTGTTGCTGCTGCTGATAAATACCTTGTAACTGGAAGGAACTGTGCCCAACCAAAACTTGCACTGGCTATCAAGAGGGTTTGGGGTCTTTTTATCTTTTAGTGAACACTGTAGGACTTAACTCCAAAAGATGAGGTCACTATCACCAGGGGTTTATTATACTAATGGCAAAGAAAGTGGTTATTAGTAATGTCTGCTTAATTTTGGAGGTCATCTTCCATCCCAAATAGCCCCTGAATGGATGGTTTAGTGCCGCTGTGATAACTGAAGTGCAGGATAACAAACCATAATTATCTTGCACTTCTAACCAAATCCCCTGTGTTGTCTGCAAATCCATCATTGCCAGRGCTATCTCCAGACCACCCACTGCTCCAAATTCCTGGTTTTCTGTAGCTGGAAGCAAGGATGCACCCACATCTTATGGAAGACAAATTTCTGCTTAGCACTAAATCCTGTTTCCCAGATGCTGCATGGCAGTTTAGGGAYATTTCAGCTGGAACTGGAGTGATGCTTCAGCTCTTTACCTTTCAAGCCTATGTAGTCAAAAGCAACGCCTGTATCCTGTGGAGAAATTAACGGAAAAGCCCAAACTTCCTAATGGGATGTATCTTGCTCTAAGCTCTTGGAGGACCTGAGATCTTAGACTTTATCATTGTGACATTATGGGCTTTAGACAAGCTATTTTTAGAAGTTTCTTTAAAATTTGATCAGTTATAATTTTCCCTTTATGGTTATAATTTCCCCTTTCATGTGAGCTCTGTAGCTGAGACAGTAACTCTTGGAAACACAGCAGCACCCTTTCTAAGTGGGGTATAAAACCCCTCCTAATTGGAAATATTCTTTCAAACATTTGCAAATTAATTTTTGATATTTTTTTGGTTACACAGAGGCCATATGGTGATGTTGTGTGGCTCTCAGACATTTGAACTTGCATGAACTATTGCAGCAGTTCCAAATTTTGTGCTGAGAAAATTCTGATGCCACCTTCCAGGTCTGATGAAAATTAAGGGCATGTTGTCATCCTTGGCTATCCTGTCTTGGGTCTCGGAGGTTTGATGTTATCACAGAGTCTGGTTCAGTCTACAACTTCTAGAGCAGAGACCAACACACGGCGGTCACCTTCCATTTGGTGTGTCCCCTCCCCTGCTTTGCTGTCCATTTTCTACCGCTGAAGAAAACATACCCTGTGCTCCTGCTGTGAAAGCAAGGATGTGTTAGAGAATCTGGGAAATCTATCTTTTCTTTTCCTATCTACTTGTGGTAAGAGAGCTGGGAGAAAAGCTGTTTCTTACCCTTGYGGCCTCTGCAAGTCAAGGGAAAGAGAAATGGAAGAAACAACAAGCTGAGGGGTGAATTAGAAGAACATAAAGAATTGCTGGAAAGATTGAAGCAGGGTGGAAAGAAAGGAGAACCTCTCCAAGAAAGAGATGAACTCACATCTTGCTTACCTGTTTGAGATACAAATGTGCCAGGAGTTTTGGCAGAAGTCGCTTTTTAAACTTGCCTTGCTTGGGGGCTCTCCTGATCTCCCTGCAGTCACCCTGCTGACACAGCTACACCACCTCACATTTCCCACTGTTAKCCCACACCCTCGGCCCTTCACACTCCCAAATCAGCTGAATCTGGAAGAAAATGCAGCTAAGATGGGAACCGATGGGAATTCGGCAATGGCTTTTACCAATGGGAAAAAGTGAAGGGAAGAGTTCAGCAGGACAGACACACTAGAAAGGCGATGCAGAGAGAGAACTAAAGCAKAAGAAACTGTTATAAAAAGACAATCAGGATTTGAATATGGAAATCTGAAAAAGCAAAGACTCAGCAAAGTGTCCTCAGTAGCAAGTAGCAGCTGTCAAATTGTGTTTTCTGTGTGATCTTCAGAAAAAGCCAAGGGGTGCAACACATTAGTGAAGGTGTGGGCGTTCAGGCGGGATGAATGCTGAGAGTGCAAGTCAGTGCTGCTCTGGCACCACCCCAGCTCTGCACTGGGCAGCTGAAAGTCCACCCTGACTGTGGCTCCACACTCTCCAAACCACCTCCCTCGCTCAGCCAGGGCTGGAGTCCTGCCCTGAGGAGCAGTTCCCTGGTGCAGAGGGAAGTAGCTCTGAGGGTGAAGTCTCTTACCTGGGAAATCTGAACTATGAACCAGTTTTAGGAACTGGTGAGGTTATATATATATATATTTTTTTTTTTTCTAGCTAGTGAAGGAAACCACAGCTCTTAGCTGGCCCAACACAAGAAAGAAGCTCAGCAGGTTTGCTAAATGCAGATGGAATTATCAGGATACAGGTCAGAGCTTGCATCTCCTTCACCCATGAAAATTGCCAAAAATTTCCTGAGTTTCCTCCTTGGAAACACGCTRGTTTACACCGTGCCTCCCTCTCAAACCAGTTTTGTTCTTCCTTCTCTTACTGCTGGGTGGTGTTTTACAGGTGTTCTCTTGCTCCTGATGCTCATTTAGGTTGCCAGGTTGTTTCAGCTCTCAGTTATTCTCCTGCCCAGCAACAGAACGGGGCCATAAAAATTTACTTTCTTGTTTACATTCACTCAGCAATTTATAAGAAGAAAAGTGGGGAAAACCATAAGCAAAGAATCAATGCTGCATTTAATAGTTAAGCATAAAAGTCGTTCTTAAACAATATTTTTATTTCAGTTTTAATGAGAGACCAGAAATACCACTACTGGGTTTTTAAGGCCCGTAAGGTGTTAGTACTCTTGTTATCTCTGATGTTCATGGTCCCTCGCACACCATTTATGCTGGGCATTATTTTTGACAATGCAGTATGGCAAATGCCCGGACTGGGATTCCTTGGAATGAATAAAAGATTTATAGAGGAAATTCTACAAGTAATATCTTGTTATAATACATTTTTGTGCTAACTGCAAGTGACAAGTGATTGCTCAAACTTGTTCCTGCAGCTACCAGGTTTTCCTCTTTAATCCTATATTAGTTCTACAGAAAAAAATACATGAAATACAAGGAGAGCTGTCTTTTCATTTATTTTATCTTCCCTCTATAGGAATATTTTTATGGTAAATTCAATATACTTTGTCCGAAATGTAAATGGAATGTTCAATATATTTTTAACTCAAGCACTGTTTAAACATTAAAATCCTCTTTTGCAAATGCCATTGTGATAGAGGTTCAAGATTTTGCAGAAGCTTAATAACTTCCTGGGAGGAAAAGAGGCCAGTTTGGTAGTTAGGACTTGGATTTAGAGGCTTCACTTCCTTGCAGTGCTGCAGGATTCCCGCAGGACTGGGGCTAARTTAGGAATTTCTGTGTGTGGCATTTCCCTCTCGATAGAGAGACCATGTGCAATGGGTGCTCTGCAGTCTAAGGGGCAGGGAAACAAAAGGAAACACTAAAAAATACAAACTAGGAGAGCTGCAGGTGGGCATTGATGCAAATCAAGCTAATATAATTTGAAATCTTTTATGTTTGTAATGTGACAAYGATATTTTGAGGTCATGAATGTGGAGCTTGGGAGCTTTGTGTAAGTTATTTCTGTGATCTACATGAAGTTACAAGGCACCATTGGAAAATCTTTACATGATAAAGGAAAACAACAGTGAAATTGGAACTGGTGACAYGGTGATGYRTCACTGCAGGTGGCAGARTGTTGGTATTTGCAGTGCAAACCCAAAGGTTCTTGTACACAATCCGTGGCAGACACACTGCCCCACCAACTGCAATATTTCACTTCGGGGAGAGCTTACTACCAAATATTTCCAAGGAATGCACAAGAACCTCCTCAAGTGTCAATTAACAGCAAACTCTACCCAAACTAAATTTTCATCCCAATTCCAAGGCTGTTTTGGCAGTTTGTGTCCTCAAGGTTGATTATGCATCCCCTYCATCCCTTTTTCCTCTCTAATCTAAACACAGGAGGTTATCTTTACTACCTCTCTTCAAAACTTGCACAGGATTTTATTTAGCTCCTGTGTGAGAAGTAAATGAAAGGAAAAGAGAACCTGGCCTGGGGTCTTGGGGAGCAAAAGCACACTGGAGAGGCGCTTTTGGGAAAGATGTGAAATGGTCTAAGGTGATGTAGCTGGTCACTCGGGGAGCGGAGAGCAGCAGCTCAGTAATACCTGGCTCCACACTCTGTTGCCCYTAACGAGCCTCTCTGTTCTGGGCTAGGAAAACACTTTCCAATTCAATACCCAGGTTCTTTGCTGAGGTTGYCAAAGGTGCCCATTTGGGTCCTGGTGATGCTCTGTGTATGGATGGCTGCTTACCAAAAACCGCATTGGTAACACCTGCTGTGTCTGTCAGCTTTTATTTCTACCAGATGTAATTGGATTTAAGTGGTAACACAGGAGTATGAGACAATCTGCCTCTTCAAATGGGATCTTCTGGACACAATAAAAACTTCTGAACCTTGGTCTATCCTTTTGTTAATCACCCATTTCAAGATTCCTGTCTTTCTTTTGGATTTCTCGCTCTGATTTACTCCCGCCCAAGCCTGTTTTACCGAGCACGCAGCTCATCTCCATTTGCTTCTATTTTCTCGTTTACATTTTTCTTGTCATACTTGGTACCAAAATTTTCTTCAAGCAGAAGTATCTCCAGAACCGCTGGGTTTTCCTTACTACCCTGACTGTTGCAGGAGCAGGTCACATCCTAATTGTGTCCTCTTGGTTACAACTAAAAGCTGGGCTCATTGGCTGTACGGATTCATTGGTTTGTAGCCAAAATCAATCTGTGCATATGTTTGTCGTGCTGTGACACAGTTACTGGTTTTTTAAAGCAGTAGTTTGTCTGACAGCTTGGCTCGGTGTCCTCTGGATAATGTTAACCTGCTGTAGGTAGAACTTCCTATGGAGTCACAAATGCTTCCAGCCCACCGGAGTCAGGGCTGGGCCTGCCCGCCATCGGTGGGGCTGTATCTGTAGCACTTTCCTACTCTCAGGTCTCTTCTCAGAGCCCAATGTGCAGTTCAGACAAAGACATGGCAGCCCAGATTTCTCCCTCCCCACATTGTCTCTGCTCTCTCATTCCCATCCCACGCCTGCCTCTGTGCACAGCCAGAGCAGGAAAAGCAATGGAAGGACGTTCACCTTGCTCACCCAGCGGCTGCACAGCAGCAGTTTTCCCGAAGCAGCAAATGCCATTGAGTTGTCCTTGATCTTGGTTTCATCCCTTTTGCGTATCCATGGCTTTGGCAATACTGGACATTAGGAAAACCATCATAACTTTGCTTCATAACTTTACTCCCAGGCTCCTTTTGGTGCATGCAACAAGAACCACTCTGCAGGCAAGCCTCTGCCATGGGGCCATCTCCACTGAAAGACAATTCCATGTAGGGCTTGCTCAGCTCTGTCTTGGCTTCTCAGAGAATCCCACTGGATATCAACCTCCTTCCTCAGGCAGGTGGTTCTGAACATCTCACAGTAACCTTGTGGTGGGTATTTCTCTCTTTGTTTGGCTTCAGATCAAGACTGAAAGCACTGCTGGAAATACACTTTAGCCAAAGATTGTTTAGGTCAATTGTTCCTTCTGGTATTAAAGTTATGAATCATTTTGGCATCAAGGTGTGACCTTTCCTCTTCACACTATTATGTCACCAAAAAGAAGGCAGAAATGGAAATAGGRAGATGATTGCAATAAATTTCTCACCACTGATATAATGTCTCGTGTGCACCAGGAGTATTGCACTCGTAAACCTCATCTTCCTTGGCATGGATCCACACTAAACTTTATTTCTGCTAACAAAATCCAACATTCCTTTTTTTTCCAGTACAGCTTTCTCGGCATCATAAACCACCTGCTGGACTGAGTTCTCTGAAGTGACAGTGCAGAGATTTCCATCCAAAACTGATACAGGCAGTCTGAAAAGCTGCACTCCTGCCGTGCAGAGTCCCCGCAGGAATGATCTTTCCAAACATAATGTTTTGATGTTGCTGGTCCAGAGGCGATAGTGAATAAAAACATTTGAAAAAATCTAAAGTGTAGGTAACAGTGAGGGAATAAATGTCAATTCTTGATCTGTATCTGCCGTAGAAACAGTTAAATTTGCCGAGCAGAAACTCGGTGCTGGTTATTTACTACAATTCTAATCTCTCACTAAAAAAAAAGAAAAGATTTTTTCCTACAATAAAATCTTTCAGAATTAAATTTGACACTTCAGAGTCTGAAATAAACTCTATTTCAAATAAAATTGTATCTTTGGAACAATATACATCAAAATACAGGGGAAAATTGCRGGGAGATTATGATAGGATTAAGCTATTTCCTGCACAGAGCGATAGTGCTGCAGCCCTGTCAGGAGCTCTCCTCCAGGATAATGTGGTTGTTCACCATAAGGCAGAGCTCTTGGAAGATGCTGTTCCCTCTCCTGCCAACTGCCAACTGGAGTGGCACTAAGAAAAAAGCTACCAGGACTTTGTCACCTCATTTTCAGTTTATTTTAGTTTCAGAGTTCAGGTGGATCGTGTCAGCCCAGGCTGGGTTCCCCAGCTGAAGAGCCACCCCCAGGGACCCAGCACTGTGGTTCTGGTGCTCGTGGGGCTTTCAGGAGAGGGAAAGGTGCTTTGGGTGACTCTGCAAGAGCACTTTGCTCAACATGAAGGGCAGGGAGGGTGAGAAGGGAAGATTGGCAGCTGAAAGGGCTGCACAGCTGTGCCAGAACATCTGAATACAGTCGGTTGACCCTCRATTTGGGAGAGCAAGAGCTCCCTGTCACCTTCCTCCCATATTCCTCAGTCACACTTCCTATAGATTTGGTGCGTTAGCAGGATTTAATCTGTGCAAAAACCTCCTCTGTCTTGCAAACCACTTCTCCTGTTAAT
Organism: Amblyornis subalaris; assembly: GCA_018881555.1. Taxonomy (NCBI): domain Eukaryota; kingdom Metazoa; phylum Chordata; class Aves; order Passeriformes; family Ptilonorhynchidae; genus Amblyornis; species Amblyornis subalaris. Next base: position 2,945,869 of record JACAXG010000093.1, read on the forward strand.
CCAGGAGATTCTACAGCACCTCTCTCTAAGTGTCAATCAATCATCAAACCAYATGTGTAAAATAGTAATGGACTGTTTGATTTGAAAAGAAACTTGTGGTTTTCTTCTGCTGCTGGGAACACTCCTGAGAGCATAGAAAGCAGCTCTGTACAACAGCAATCCTGTTCTCAGTGTTCCCAGACCTCAGCGTTACTCCTCACTAACCTTCTTAAAGAAAGAAAAATCACGTCATTCCTTGTCTGGGAGCAGGGTGTGCCTGCACTTTGGGACTGGGAAGATGAGCTATCCCTGATGGATGCAGTAGTGGCCATATCATCCTGCTTTGCAATTATTAACAAGAATTGGACTTCTCAACACTGAAGAATGTGATCCGTGGCGAAACGTTGAAATCCCTCTTCCGTCTCTGCTCCCCAAATGTCAATATTTTGTGATGTTTTATTTTTTGATTGCGTTATACATATGGCTCACCGGTCCAGTGTGATAAAAATTTGAGAATTAGATCATTTTGATAAAAGAAAAAGAGCCAAAACAGGCTTACTCTAATTTCTATTTAACTGTTAGTAGGGGGCTAATTACTGTGAACTTTTCTATCATGATTTCATGTAACTTGTTTTAAAAAAAAATCTATTAATAATCTGATTCCTCTATTTTGACTAACCAAATCATTTGCAGTAATTAATTTTCAGGATTAATAAAAGTAAAAAAAAGAAACCATGGGAGATTAGCTCCATATTTTAAGCATGGATCAGGAGTTGCTCCTATTTACATTTAACTTTCTATTCAGTTTATAACTATTTGTTGCGGATGTCCTATCCCTGGAAGCATCCAAAGCCAGGTTGGACGGGGCTTGGAGCAACTTGGGCTAGTGGAAGGTGTCCCTGCCCATGGCAGGGGCTGGAACAAGATGGGCTTTAATGTCCCTTCCAATTTCCAGACCATCCTATGATTCTATGGTTCCTGGGATAGAATTAACACATAGCAACMTTATTAATATCTTGAATTTACAGAACGCTTTTGATACACCCAAATCCTCCCTGGATTTTTCCTACTCCAATAGAATTGGATTTCTGCCCTGCCATCACTTGAGAGCTTCACCTTGTAAACCATTAAATTGTCACACAAATCAAAATGTCTCCTCTCCAGATCATATGAGTGGGATCACTCAGCTGCAGCTCACTTCTCAGGCCTCGCTTTTTACAGTTTCAGAATTTATTTCCAAAATACTTGATTTGATTTGAGCAGGCAAGTGGTTCTGTTGAAATCAGCTGGTATAGTGGGAGTCTTATTCTCAGACAGAAAGAAATTGCTGAATTCTCTCTGTGTTGATAACTGACGTTCTAGATCCCTGTTTGCTATTGATGTGGTCAACATGTTTTGTGTCATACCCAATACATAGATCCCATCTATCTCTACCCCATGGAATTTACTTTCTAAGCAACAGTTGTTAGTGGATTCMATATTTGCTGAATTAATTATTAGGTTTGATCAAATAATCTTTCAGTTGTGGTACATCTGTACTGAAAATACTTTGCGGTTCTTTAGGGCTAAAAACAAAACTTGTACATCTAAAGTGACTGTTGAGGTAGAGATGTGTGACTTCAACCCAAGTTTGCAGGGAATTTGTACAAGACAAAGAATCATCACAAGGCTGGTTTGGCTTGGAAGGGTCCCTGAAGATCATCTCATTCCAACCCCCCCTCCCAGCCCTTTCAGATAGCCCAGMTTGTTATTACAGCCATCAAAAGGTCACATGTTGTTGCCACAGAGTGGCAATTGTTTTGTGAGGAAATACAATTAACGCTTCTAAAGTCAGATCATCTTATTCCACTTCAACATCTGAACCATTACAAATATTTATAAATTCGGTAGAGCTGGAGGAAAGAACATCCAAATGCTTGAAATAAAAGAGCAGGAGTGGTTGGCCCTGATCCTGAGGATGGTTTCACCCTTCTGAGTGCTTTCACCTGGTACACTGAAATTCTTCTTGCAGAGAAGAGAGGCCTCCTGAAAATACCCCCAGCTGTCATTTATACGTGGTTCCCATGTTTGTGGCATTGACATGACAAAGCCACTGCTTATTCTACTTCCAATACATCGGTTTCCTAATGAATCCAACGTGAACTGCACCACAAAGATGTAAGATTTGTCATATCACTTCAGACTGAAGATACCCACAGCCCCATATCCTCATACCTGCTCTGTAACAGTGGCCAGCACAGGATGTTTGGTGAACAAGAATAAGTAGAATAAGAGTGAGCAGCACTGAGTCATCTTTCCACTGGAATATGCTTCCAGCTCCTGSGGAGTTTTGGGGACTTCCACAGTCCTACTATCAGAAATTATAGTCCTAAATCAATTATTTTCATGTCCTACAGGCAAAAAAATCATCTGTTTTCCATTTCATTATTACGTTCCACTAGAAAGAGCAGAGCAACTATTATTATTTTAGCAGAGTCTTGCAGATAGAAGGTGCTATTGAACTGCAAAGCTTTTCCTACCAGCTGGTGCACGTTGCAGTGGCAGCTTTGCTCCTAAGAAACGAGAGTTGCAGTCTTTGCAGGGCAGTAAGTGTTTATTGGCTCCATTTTTCCAAAGAAATGGAGCACAGGTGGCCACCAGCGTTTGCCCCAAGCCCTGCTCGCACTCATGAGGCTGTGTCATTTCCAGTGCCATCCCCACACCGTGTATTGATGCACTTCAGAGCAGTGGATTAAAGGAGATGAGTAACATCCTTCAGATGCTTTCTTTCTCCTGTCCTCCCCTGTGTAAGCAGCCTGGTGTTTCATTTGGAAAGGGTTTGTTTCTGTTCCTAATGTACATGCTGCTGAGCCTTGATGACTGAGAAGGCAAGTTCAGGAGTACATCTTGTACTCTCACTGGAAGGTGTTCGAGTTTCTGATTGCTGTTATTTCCTGTGGGAGCTGGCTGTCAGAATTATCTGCCACAGCATTATGTAGTGACTTGCAAAGATATTATACCTGGGAGTGGGGATGTTACCAGCCGTGCTGGAACATTTGGTGTTTTAGCAGAAATAGTTGGGCTGAAGATCCTGTCTGAACACCAGGGCACAAATCAGAGCCAGTCTCTTATCTTCTTCCATACCAATCACTTCTGCTTAATTAGGTATAACTTCTCRTCCATTAAGCTTCATAAATTCCAGGAACAGGTTAGGAATTAGTATCCCAGATTTACATATGGAAATCCAAACCCATGGAGAATCCATTATCCAACATGATATAGGAAATAGAATACAGATTTCCTAACATCCACGAGGTTGTCCTCTCAGCCAGTTATACAACCCTGGGTTATAYGACCATTTAATAGAGACAGTGATGGAATAGGATTGATAGCAAAGTTGCCAGTTCATATAGTAGGAGATTCCCATAAATACGCAAAGGAGTACCCAGCTCCTTGTGTCCCACCCTGAGCAGTGCCTGCSCCAGCAAAGCCAGGAGATTTCAGGCAGTAACAAATGACCAGGAGCAGAACCTCACCTTAAGGACAGACATTTATCTCCTCAGTTATTAACAGATCCATTCCAATTGTCATCTCTGTTCCCACTGCACTGATTTGTATGGATTCACACTGCAAGGAGTACACAAGGCACAAGAAGATTTTGCACTCATGTGCAGAGGAAAGCAGGAGCTGTTGACTGAGTGTCAGTGTCTACAGGGGAACGTGGCCAAGTGAAGAGGAGAAGAGGTTGTAACAGTAAAAAACAGGATATCGGAGCAGGGGTTTTAATCCCAACTGAAATACATGGAGTGATCCTCTGCTCATTTAATAGGCCCAGCAGTTTGATGAAAGTGAGACAAACCAGAAGAACAGCAATGATAAAAWACACTGGTCTTGATAAGGAAATAAAATCCCCCACAGCCAGTGACGTGCTTTCCCCTACTCTGCTGCTGGGAGGAGCAGAGYGGGAGAGAGAGATCACCTCAAGGAGCAGAGCTGATTAAAAGTACAGTTCCCTTGTCACACTGGGTGATATTGTTAACACATTTCCTCAAACCCTTGTGCCCTGGCTTGAGGCTGGAAGGCCACTCACTGAAATCACTGTGTGCCACTTGTAACAGAGCCAGTTTGGTAATAGAGAGATCCAGAAGTGTTGGCACCCTCCCTCCATTTTCTAGTGGAGAGAGAGCTACATCCTAAAATCCACGCTAGGTCTGTGACTGGCACTGAACTGCATGAGGAGACTGATTTTGGAGCTGCAGCAGAGTCAGTGCTCCCATCCCAGCCCTGGTCTGGCTGCTCCCGGGCTGGAGTTACCGTGACGGGGCGGCGGGAGGAAGCATTTATCCTACTGAATAATTACCTGCTTGTAACAACAGGCTTTGGACTCCTGAGCTATCAATCTGCAGCCTTTCAGCAGCATTAAATTAACTGGGGAAGGATCTGCAAGAGTGTCTGGAGAATATATAGGAAAAGTTCAAAAGTTTATTGTGCTGTTGGGGCTGCGTGTTCACTCCGCATAGAGAGGAGTCACAGAATCCTTTAGCCTGGAGAAGACCTCTGAGATCATTGAGTCCAATCATCCCCCAGCAGTGCCAAGGCCACCACTAACCCATGTCGCCATGTGTCACATCCACACAGCTTTTAAAGCCCTCCAAGAATGGTGAATTCTCCGCTGCCCTGGGCCGGACAACCCTTTGGTGCAGAAATTTTTGCTAATGTCCAATCTGAACCTCCCCTGGCACAACTTGAGGCCATTTCCTCTCATCCTGTCACTTGTTACCCGAGAAAAGTGACCAGCTCCCCCCTCTCTACAACCCACTTAGTTCATGGACAAAAATTTCTCTAGAAATGAGACATTYCTGAGCCACCTGTTGCAAGGAAAAWAGGCAAAGGAAGGAAAATGGTGACGCCCCTTCTGAAGCCAGCCCTTGGGTTTGGATCCAACTACTTTTGTGGGACTCTACAGTCTAAGTGCCGTTGCAACTGTTGTCTGATTTCTACTTTTTGTCACTCATGTCCAAAATACTATAAAAGGCAAAAACTTCAGGATTTTTAATAGTTATTGGAGCAGAAAGGAGCAAGAAAAGATGAAGAAATGTCAGCAGAATCCTTGTTCTCAATGTGGTGTGTCAGGGTAGATTGTTACCTTGGCTAAGTAGAGATTTTTAAAAAAAATTATTTTTAATAGGAAACGAAGTCCATTTCTTTATGGAAGATCAAGTGATAAGAAATTTCCAAAGCTTCTTCAAGCTTTTTGTGAAAAAACATGTAATATGGAGGTTGGATGCTGACAACTGAAACACCAGAAACAACCRGAGCCCAATAATCCCACAGTACTTATGCAAAACTCCGATGGAAATCAGACCTCAAAAATAAGTCTGGTAAACTTAATTTTACACCAATTTCCTTATCTAGAAAATTATTCATTTTTAATTAAAGATAATGTGAGTATACACTTTACATGTACAGAAAGTACACATCATTATTTTTTGTAGAAATTCACTGTGAAAGCTTCATTATATTTTGTCATGCTACAGATGCCCATCCTGGACATCAGGGTATAGGAAAAAAATTCACAATCACTATTTTACAAGCCTGATGATGCCTTGAAGATSCTACAGTGTAGACAACTACTTGAAGAGGATGTCAAACACATGTAGGGGGAAGAGACCTTGCTGTGGTCACACAGGGGATTTGGGGCAGAGTATGGAATAGGTGCAAGGTTCTGCCTCCCTGCTCCAGACAGCACGTGTTGGACTACATGAGGTAGTCCTTGGGACAGACACCTTCCTTTTGACTTTTTGTGTTGTATATTGGCTCTTTTTACATTTTGGGTCCTGCACCTGCCCTTAGGTGTTGGCTTTTGCCRTATCAGGAAAAGCCCTAGAACTCTTCTTCCGTTTTAACGTTGCTGCTGATAAATGTATTCTGATGGACTACTCGGTTTCTCATTCATGGAGATATTTAGTGCGTTCCTTTAATGGTTGGTGATGCACAAATCGGTTTTAATATCAATAATGAACAATTTGGATGACATTCAGATTCAAGATCTGCCAAAAAAATTTGCTACATGTCAGGATTTATTGAGTACAATACACCGAGGTTGCCAAAGAGGCTGGAGTTCCTTCAGCAGAAAAGCAAACAGATGGTCCCAGGAAAGTGAGCACATTCTTAAACCCTGGATTGCATTTGGACAGAATGGAGCCACATCTGCCAAAGCCTGCTGGCCAGAAGTATGGCGGAAGGGAGCCATCAGAARCTAATGTGACATTCTTCAAGCTCTTTCACTTAATATTGATATTAGTAATCTAACAGGAATGTTCCAGAATTGCCAGGTGTCCTTCGGGTTGGCCAGTGGAGGGGAAGGAGACATGATTAACAGTTAGTAACTGGATACACACAGGCACTGCGGCCTGAAGTGTTCACTGCTAAATATATCCTTCTAGGTCATCCATGTCCACCTGGCCTGGAGATGGAATGGTAGGAGCTGCTCATTTCAAATAAGCTGTTTCTGATTTCTGCTGCCACAAGCCAAAAGATAATCTTGCAAATGTGCCTGCGCCTGCGAACAACTGGCTGGGAGAGAAGATGCCAGACCTGGGAGTGCATAGCAGAATTATCCTGGAGATCTTCTCAGGCTTAGCACGGCCCTGGGTTCAGGATCAGGGTTCAGGAGGTAAAAGGGGTAGGTTATGTCAGGAAATAAATAGATGGGATGAATCCTAATGGATTTGTGCTTGTGCAGTACTTTGTAAAAATAAACTGCAGCATAAGGGAAAAGACTGACTTGTTCTTCAGCTGCATTCAAAGAGCAGAGTGGGGAATCATCCAGGGGGTACTGGACAGGAGAGAGACACATCCTCTGGTCCAAACAGTCTTCAGAGGTGCAAGGCAAGGTTCTAGCTCTTGGTCTAGCTTTGCAGAGAGTGAAAAYGTCACTAAGTCTGCTCCATGGCTTAGCTTCCCATCATAATACAGGGATCATATAATGCCTCACAGGACTTTAACAGAATTTAATTTATCAATAAATATGAAATGTGAGCTCCTTGTATGAAATGGTCAGTAGGAATGCACTAACTGGGTGTCACTGTGGATTACAGGAAGAAACCACATCACTGATGTGGTGGAAGAGGTTGTCTGGAGAGCAAGGAGCTCCTGTAATGGTTGAGGACACCAACACACTCAGGGAGTTATAGGTGGTAAAATGTTAGAGAAATGTTGAGGTTCAGTTTGAGGCTGGCACCTACAAAGGTGTGCAGAGCAGGCATTTTAGTACATGCACTGAGAGTTTATTCCTTCTTGCATACAACAAACAAAAAAGTGACTTTCACTTTTTCATTTCGTACCCCAGAGCTGGCACATGGAGCAATGGTGCAGTGAGTCTCACACAGACCTGAGTGTCAGCACTTGTGGTTAACCTGTTCTCAGACGATGGCAAGAGAAGCGGGGGCTTTGAACTTCATCTTATGCCCCTCAGCAAGTCTGGGTGCAGCTCTGGGTAAATTAAAACTGATAGTGGATGTTTCCTGGGAATTGGGAGAGGAGTGTTGGTGTCTTTGGGAGGTTTCTCCCTGGTGAATTGTGCCTGTYCCAGACATCTCTGTGGCGTGGCTGCTGTGCCTGTTCTATTGTGTAGTTACTGATGTCTTAGGAAATACAYACTTATTTGACTGCTATATAGGTATTATTCCTTGGGATCAAGTGGTTTTTAGGATGGCAATGCTAACCACTGCCAGACCCCTCTTCACGAGTCTTTCCTGCCTAGAACGGGTGAATTCATCCTCCAATCTACCCAGCAGGACTCTGAGTACTTCCCACCTCAGCCTGTGTTCACCCCACTGCAGAGAGGAGCARCATGTTTGAGATGTTTGTGTCACAGGCACAAACCTTCCAAGCCGAAGCACTCCCAAACTGGGTGCAATGAGGCCTTTCAGCCTCCATCTCCAGCCCCTACAGCGCCAAATGCAGCATGAACTGAGTGAGCAAAGCCTCCCACTGGTGTCGGGGGAGCAGGGAGGATGTCCAGCACTTCCAAGGTACATGGAGCATCTTCCCAGAGAGGTTCCAAACAACTCCCCTGCCAACGGGAAGGGAATCCTTCAGTCCTTCAGCTGTGTGTAATGGGGAAATGGGGGAAATCTCCTCACCCCTGTTTATGCAGGAAGTCAGATGATACAATCCTAACAGTCCCTTCTGGCTGCAAAATCCATGAATATCCCTCCGAGCTTACTGGGGTGTTTCATGTACACGTGGTGAGCCTATTTCATCTCTGGGTTGACTCTGATGACATCAGTGAGTTACACCAAGGATAAATCTGGCCTTGTCACTGTGTTTTGTACTGTAATTCAGTTCCTCCTTTGTTTAAAACTTTTGRCAGCTTGATATATTGTAAGTGCCACATACGTATAAAACGCATTTCTTTGAGCAAAGAAAAATATGCTAATATGCATATTCCTACTTTGTCTCTTTCTTGTTACTAGTTAATCAATCACACGGAATGTTTGTGACAYTTATTAAAGGGAATGAGTAGATAAAAGCACATGGCTTTCATTTATGAGACCCTGATAAGTTGGAAATACAAAGGATCTTACCAAAGGGAGTCAGTGTATACTAATGGGTAGAACAAAGAGCCGATAATGAAAAAGACGTTGAATGTGGATCCCAGTTCTATTAACTCCCTTTGTGATCTTGAGTAACTCAGCTATTCCCCACACTTTATACATGTGACCAGCTCCAATCTGGAGGCCATGCTTCAGTTGAATACCATTAGGCCAATCATTCTTTTAAATAAAATACTTCTGTGCTGTCAGCTTTTAATTGCTATCAGCCAGAAATCCAGATTAAAATCCTGGAGCCTGGATCCGGGAAGATTATGTTTTTAGTCTGTGTTCAGATGCAGCTTCAAAAGGAAAGCAAATCCCAAATGTAGTGAATATTACTTATCTTTTTTCCTCTCTCTGCTTTTCCTTGTGTATTCAGATTGAGTGGCAAATCTGCAAATCTTTATTCACCTGGTTGCAGGGTATAAACTGAGCAATCTGCTGTTCAGTTGAGAACTCTAAGGCTGTAGATAAATAACCCCCTGGAAATACCAACTTGAGGAGCAGAATGGGTATTGATCCGACATGCAGTGTTTCTCAGAACACATTCCTCTCTTTCCCTGAGGAYAGCAGGTCTTTCCAACAGCAGGAATGCTGTCCTGGTGGCAGCTGCTCCGGCACAGGCAGCGAGCCGGGGTGAGGGATGTGCCCTGCCTTTGCAGGGGAGGAAAGCCAGAACTCCAGCCCGRGGCTTGGCCAGGTGATGGTTATTCCAGTGCATCTCAKCACAAGGAACCCCAGGACCTCTCASAGACTAACTGCCATCTTCTGCATGTTTCTCCTTACATATCCCAACTCCAAATGTCCCTGTCATGGGGTGGGGACAGAGCTGGCAGCCCTGTCAGTGTCTCCAGCAATATTGTGCAAGTGGAGTGGGCAGAYCTTGGTCATAGGTTGGGCTCTGAAATACAGTTCCATTCCTGGGGATGAGTAAATTCAAAGAATCACAGAGTCATTCCAGGTTGGAAAAAACCTCTGAGATGATCCAGTCCAATCTGTGCCAAATCCTCACCTTGTCACGCAGCCCAGAGCACTGAGTGCCACGTTCAGGCATTCCTTGGACACCTCCAGGGATGGGGACTCCACTCCCATTCCAATGCTGCTCTTTTAGCTCCAGGAAACTAATTTCCTCTCTCTCATTTCCCCATCTGCAAAGCTGGGATGAAGATGACACTCCCCTGTTTCATACTGCTCTTGGAGATTTGCAAATGAGCAGTGATATTATTATTAATGAACCTGTAAATCTATTAATTCAACGCTGTGGCAGCACAATAACACACAGTACCTTAAATATGGTCCTTAGGTGGCTGTATGAAACATATGCTGTTGTTATTTTGACTTCTTTGTATATTTCCTAAATTCCTCCCTTTTGGTAAGGACAATTATGTTACAAAGTTTGGAAACTGAGAAGAAGCATGCGGTGTAAATGCTCAGGGATGACTAATTTGGAGACTTTTTTACAACAAAGAAGTTCAAAAAGCAGTTAAAGGCCTGACTGCTAACAAATGAAAAAAGTAATTTGGATACTACCGGCAGTGCAGGAGGTACTTTTATTAGGTAAAGCAATGCAAAAGTTTGGCATGGGTTCAGTAATAATAAAAGAGCAACTATAAAGAGTTAATTATCTCTGATCCCTAAAGGAAGTATATCTTTCCTATCATCATTGAGGCCCTTTGTAGTGCAGTGTTGGGAAAAACACAGCATTTTGGCTGAGAGCCCAACACCTGGCCTGGGAATCATGTTTTACAGTGGCCAAAGATCATCAGCTTCTCCTAGATAGAGTGCTAATAATGTGAAATTGGGGCTGAAGTTACCTCATTAGGGGCACCACTAGTAAACTCCATAGCATTCTTTTATGGGTAAAAAAAAGGGAAGAGGTTTGGAGTCATGGTGTTTGCCTTGCTTTGATCTTTAAATAAAAGTGTCAGTGTTGTTTCCTAAATAAAAAAAAAGGTATGGCTGTTGTTGGCCTAACCCTTCCCTGTCAAGACCCCCTCACTGCAAAAAATGGGACATAAAACCACACAGGCTCCGTCATTGTATTATAAAAGCAGAAATCAGGAAGGAAAAAAACCCTGTAGAGCTATTTGGAAAATGCTCCCTCTTCTACCATTCACTCCACTGAATATTTGTAGTGCTTTTTGCCATAAAACCAGATATTGGTGGAATATTTTGACTCACATAGGGCCTGTCCCAGTGGTGCTGCGAGAGCATTGTGACTCCACACTCCTCAGCAGCCTGGATGGTGGCAGCCTTGGTGCTTTCTGCTTCACAGGGATTTGGAGAGAAAACTTCCTGTGCATAGATATCCGCATGGATGAAGCAAAGGAACTTTGAAAGAGCAAATTGTACAAAAAAAAAAAAAAATTCCCATAACATCTATAGAGCAGGCACACAAATCTTGCCCCATTCCTGGAAGTGTTCGAGGCCAGGTTGGATGGGGCTTGGAGCAACCTGGGACAGTGGAAGGTGTCCCTGCCCATGGCAGGGGTGGAATGGTATGAGCTTTAAAGGTCCATTCCAACCCAAACCAGTCTGGGATTCTGGGCTTCCAACTGCAYGTGGGATCTGTAATAGGTTTAATCRTTATAAAATACACTTTTTACATGTTACAAGGTGCCACAGTTTGGGGATTTCAATGGCTTTCCCCAGCCCAGAAGGGCTGAAACTTCTTGGGTGAGAATAAAAAGCAGCATATAAAGGAAAGCTGCACAGCCCTTTACAAAGAAATGGCCTTTTTTTTCCTGTTTTCCAGCTGAATGGTCTCATCTTGCTCCTATTACCAGGAAAGTGATTAACCTGTAGCCTTCTCTCAAACCTCCCCTGTTTTATGGGACTGCTGCAAGGCCCTGTGGGGCCAGCATAGCCAAGSAAGGTTTAGAAAGGCTGAGGATCTCAGTGAGGTTCACACAACTCCAGTTGGGAGGGACCCAGCAGCCTCCCTCTGCCTGCTCCTGCTCCTGCTCCGTGGGGATCCATTGGCAAAAATGGAGTTCACCATCCATAGCAGCTCCTGGGAGAGAGAGGAGAAGGAAGGCCCCCAACAGCAAATCCACACTCATCTTTGAGGCTCTTTGGTCCTGAACCAGGACTCTTCAGTTTCATGGAGGTAAAATTAAATGAGAATTTAAAAAAATTTTTTTTTTTTTTAAAAAGCAGACTTTCTTCAAAAAAATGTGACAAATATGGAAAACAATTTCTGTCGCCATTTGCTTTGCTGCAAAATAAGTCCTTTTTTCAAATCAAATGAATAAACCCCAAAATTTAAATTACAAACCTAGAGCAAACGCTTCCTGAAATAGTGTGAAATATTTCTGTTTTGTAAGGTTTTCACTTATTCTGTCCCTGTTCAGAAATTCAAGTTTGAAAGCAAGGCCACCCTTTATTATGTATGCCAGCCACCAAGTCCTTCCATCCTTTAATAACTGTGTCACAACACCTTTTTCAGATGCTTGATGGTGTAACGCAGAGGTTAATTGCTTATGGAAATGGCTGCTAATGTTAGAAGGATGAGGGTAATTTGTTCCCCCGAGCGGGAAGACGACGTGGCAGCGGCGCATGAGCCATTGCAGCCCCCTCCAGAGGCTGGTCTCCCTGGTGTCCCCGCTGTCCCCACCACTGTGATCATGGGATGCTCTCCTGGCTGTGCTGGTGACCATCCCCTCACCCTGGCCTCCCTGGCGCTGCCAGGGAGAGGAGGAGGATTCGTATCCATGCTGCTCAGTGCCTTCCAAATCTCCTGAGAAGAAAAAGTGAGCCAGTTGTGCATGAGCCCCCATCCCTAAGGAAATGCAGGTGGTTGCATCCTCCTGCCSGAAATCAGCCCAATGCCCACACCCTGAGGATGGCAATGCTGCTTGCACTGCATCTGCCGTGGACGTGCGTTTAAGATCTGCTCTGGACTACWTCCAGAGCCAAATTTCCTACAGCAAAAGTCCTCCTAATAGGCCTGAACAGCAGCCAGGTAAAACCTGGAAGGGTTTGGATGCTGTTCTACATCTTCTGTGTTTGTATTTCCAAAGGGGTGTTCTCCCTGTGCCAGTATTTTCAGGTGACTATGTGTGTATCAGAGATCCACAGAACAGTCTGGGTTGAAAGGGACCTTAAAGCCCATCCCATTCCAACCCCCCTGCCATGGGCAGGGACACCTTCCACTAGCCCAACTTGTTCCAARCCCTGTCCAACCTTGCCTTGGACACTTCCAGGGATGAGGCAGCCACAGCTTCTCTGGGAAACCTGTGCCAGGGCCTCCCCCCCCTCACAGGGAAGGATTTCTTCCTAATATCCCATCTAAATCTACCCACTTTCAGCTTAAAGCCATTCGCCCTTGTTCTGTCATTCCAGGCCCTGTCCAAAGTCCCTCTCCAGCTCTCTTGGAGCCCCTTTAGGCACTGGAAGGGACTCTAAGGTCTCCCCAGAGCCTTCACTTCTCCAGGCTGCACATGTCCAGCTCTCCCAGCCTGTGTTCCAGGTGGGCAGTGGCTCTGCAGGTTCAGTGTGTGCTGTTCTGAGGAGATCTGGTACAGCTTAAAATTGAACTTTGGTTTGGGTCACTGTCCCTGGCCCAGAGCCTTGTGGTCAGTGACCCTTGGTTATCCATGAGGGATGATGCTCAGTTCCTGGTCCAGGGAGGCTTCTCCACCCCYAGAGTGGAGGCTCACTGGCTGCAGATGGGAAGCATGGCATGATACCTGATGGACAGGGCAGCAGTGGGGTTTGGAGGGGCTGTCTGGGGCAGTCTGGACACATCCTGGCAGGCCCTGGCACCTCCACCAAGGTGCTGCTCCSCCAGGATTCACCAAGGCTGCAGCTGGGGTGAACACCATGCTGGAACAAACACTTAGTTAGGGAAGGAGCACATACACGACCAAGTGCTCTGTGCTGTACTCACCCATGCTTTAAATCAGCATCCAAACTGCTGCGAGTACCAATACACCAACATGACTGTACCTCATTCCACAGCTTTCCCTTGCTCAGGAAGCAGGGAAATCGCTTTGGCAAAGGGAGAGTTAACAATCCCCACAGACATACTTATGTTTATAACATACTCGTCCAAAGCTTTTAACCCAGAATAACATTTACACGAAGGCTGCAGAGCTCCATCATGCTGCTAATGCTTACAAGATTTCCCTAAATACTTTTCCGGAAGCTCTTCATACGGAGAGAGTCCAGAGGGAATAAGTGAGCTGGAATCATGAACACTACTCCCGCACGTGTCCTTCCCAGTGAAACACTTGCTGGTCCAGCCTAGCTGGATCCACTCACCTACAGCCCTCAGTRGGGTGGGAGATGTGGAGGTCCCATGCTCCAGCTCAGGCTGGTCTGGGGCAGTGGGAGAGGCAGTTGTGGCTGATCCAAGGGGACAGTGACAGATCCGCTCATTGGATYCGTGCAGAGATGGGGAGAAGACAGGGAGGGGGCAGATGCTTGCGACTTCACCAGCAAGACAAAGAGCTCGGGCAAGTTCTACCCTTCCAGGGAGGAGGGACAGGACTTGCAGTGTGGACCTGCATGTATTTTGCTTCCTTTACATCTCCAGTGAAAAAATAGAAAGCTCCTGCCATTTCATTCATCCCTTCCAAACTGAGTGAATAAGGCTCCTCTTTCCTCGTTCCCCAGTSCAGTAAATAATGCGCCACTTAAATGCCTGCCTTCCCCTTGATGACAATTTATTGCAACAGAAACGCTGTTAATTTGGCTGCCTGGCTCCCAGGTGGGGCTGTGCTGGGGCAGCCTGTCCTGCCAAAATCCCTCTCTCCCCAGCTCCAAGGAAATGAGCTGGCACCCAGCAAGGCACTGCATCCCTCCGGAGGGGCAGCATTCAGCCAAAAGTCTCAGCTACTGAGGGTGGGGTTTTTAATTTCTAATTTCTCTGTGCTTTAGTGTACTCTAGACATTAGATTGCAAGGCTGGATCTCTGAATCCAAAACRCAGCGAGGTTCAATCGCTGTAGTGAAACCAACGGAGCCAACAGGATTTACGTTAGCTGAGGATCCGGCCCCCAGCGTGTACTCCAGACCATGGTAAATTCTTACCTGGAGGCACCAGCATATTTAGTCCTGACATCATGGGAACATTACCTACCTGTAGCAGCTTAATTTACACACTCCYCAACACCTTTAAGATGCTTTATAACCTTGAAAATCCCCTGACAACAAATATTCTCTGCTAGCATATGCCAGCAAGGAAACGGTGCAGTGCAGCCATACCAATTAAGCCTGAACATTTCATGCGTCCGTGGTATTTTTTTATTGAGGTACTGTCTATCTTTTTAACTAGGTTTGTTTTTATTGAAGCAAAAACCTGCCCTTTCAGATGAGCAGGCTGGTCTATCAGAGCTGACATTTAGTGGAAAACAAAGTGCAGGCATGAGAAGGTTACAAGAGCTGGCACATGCTTTTGCCCAGATTAGCCCATAACAGAACTGGACTCGTCTGGTTTTACTTTCAAAGAAATCCTTCCGTCTGTAAATTTTGTTTTGCTTGTGAGCAGAGTAGGAGGCCAGAACAGCAACAGTACTTGACAGCTGTTGGAAATAAGGGTTTGGATTTACTCTGTTACACACTGGCCAGAATTGATAAAAGAGGTCGGGTTGGCTCCAGTTGTAAGCTCGGTGGGTAAGTGGGTGGTGGCTTCATGGTTTTGCACCAAGGGGGAACACATTTTGAGGCAAAGAGGGGAGCCCAGTCCTTTCCCTGGGACAGAGCGTTATTCCCTGTGGCATCCCTGCTGTCCCACACCCCCATCGCCCCCGCTGCCCCCAGGGCAGTGCATTAGATCTGCAACCTGTGCTCCCAGCAGGATTCAGGCCGAGGGAGCTGAGCACCTCCCGTCATTAGGCCTGGCAGGATGTGGTGTTGCTGGTTAGTGATTACAGCAAATTTGGCCACAAAACCGTGATTGCTCCTCGCTCTCTCCATGCAGCTGCCATTGGGATTGGCAGGAACTTTAAGCTTTCTTAACTGTGGGTTCCTAATGGCCTTTTTGGACCGCTGTAGGTAAGCAGGTTTTATTATCCATGTCCAAATAATACTGAATTAATTATGCAACCTAAACTAGTGCAGTAGATATCCGATTGAATCCTGACATTTACTAACCACGGGGGAGGACTTTTCCTGGCGAATTCTTTGTGTTGTACGGTCAGAGATCGGCCCCCAGCTGAAGGGCAAAGCTCCCTTCTGTTCAGCACTGCCCAACGATGCAGAGCCTGTCCTGACCCCGGCAAGCTGAAGTGAAGCTTCGGCTGGAGATAAACCAGCCAGGAGAAAAACTGGATTAATGGCAGGAGCGTGGGTCTGAAAACCGCGCAGTGAGTGGGTTTTGCACAGGGGACTGCAGAACCGGGAGAGAAGTGTTGTCTTCCCAGGTGTCGGCAGGAAGTTTTTCTGCAAGTGAAGGGGCTCTAATCCCCAGGTTTTGGAGCTATCATCACTAACGGTAGTATTTTTGTGTTTGAGAGGGCTTGGCAGCAACATTCAGCTGCTCAGTCCCACGCAGGGTGAGATGTAGGCTTGGAGCATTCACACCTTCCTCTCAATGGAACGGAACGGGCCAGTCGCTGCCGGGGTGAATCCGGATCCCCAACAACCTGGGCTGCTCAGAAACTCATCACATCCACAGAATAAACATTTTTAGAAAATATTTGCTTCCCTAAAACTTGAAGTCTGAGTGTATTTGCTTTTCATGGAATTGTCATTATTTGCTGGTAAATATTAATAGCGGAGATATTTAAGCCGAATGTTTGGAAGCAAAGCTTTCCCTCCGCAGTTCAGTGCCTTTATCTCCCTATTCATAGACCCAACTTAAAATTCTTTACTCTTAACATCACCATCATCTGTTGTCATAGAAACTATTGCAATACATAAGTACTCTCTAAATGACTGCAACTTGGTTGAATGGCAAGGGATCAAGATGGACTGTGAYGGGGAAACACTTAAAACAGGTACATCTACGGACAACAATTGATGATAAGAGGAGTTGTTCAGTCTCTCAACCAAAAAAAAAGGTACAACATTCATTTTCAGGCCAACAAATCACAGAACGGTATTTATYGAACCTTTTTGTTTATTTTGTGTATTCTTTCCTATGAGACGTATAAACCAGGAGGCTCTTTGTTTTCTTTAAACAAATCTGTGYAGTCCAGTTCTGAACTAATTTTACTGGGTTTTCTTGGTGAAATTTCCTATGGGGGGTCAGGATTTACATTCCTGATTTCTTAAGTTTGTGTTTATTTGTACCTTGCTAACAAAGAAATAATACATCTGCTTAGTTTCCTGCGGCCGAGAAAACTAGCACTGAGCTTTGCACTTCTACACCCATATTCCCTTCAAATCTGGTGAAAATACATCCACCAGAGCCACTTAGGTTTTAATTCTACAGCAATTTATATACCTCCAGTACAACTGCAGTCCTTTAAGTCCCATACATCCCTCTGAAGCGTGTGCTGTTCCCAAGGAGCAGAACAGAAGGTCAGTTACAAGTTACCATTTTTTTCCCCCTTGCTATAGCTGCAAAATGCCAGAAGAGCTTCAATTTGAAGCCTGAAGAAACTGTTATTCCTGCATCATCTCAGTGGAATGCAAAGCTCAGACAGGTCCTTAGGATGTGTAAATGTCACAGAGATTCAGTTTTTTAGAGAAGTCATTGACACTCCAGTGACAGCACAGCAGTATTGTGCTTCTGGTTCAGTACAAATTACAGACAACTTGACATTAGAGACCTTCGAACGCAAAAGCAGACTGAAATCCTACATGATCAACTGACTTTCCCTATTTACAACAACACAGCTTTCATTTAGACGTCTCTTTGGGGACAAATTGATGGAATGGAAATGGAATAGGGAGAAAAGCCGGGGAAGTTTCTGATTTGTGTGGTAGTGCTTGCTCCATGCTGAACCCTCTGAAGTCTGGCTGTGCCTCTGCCTTGCAAGATACCACACGTGAGTGTTACTGGCACATCCTTGAGCTCTGCTCTCTGAACTCCCCCTGCACAAAGCACGCCGAGCCAACCATTTAAATAAGAAAAAGACCTTAGCAGCCCATCCGCTCCTTGCTAGTACTGTTTATTCCAGATAATTGTCTGCGTTCATATATGTTGTTTGGTGACTTTGCAATTATCCTCTTATCTTCCTTTTTACATGTAATAACAGTCCCGTGACCACTCTGTTAAGGTGGYTGAATGCAGCCTCGATTCTGCATCTTAAAGAAGTCATTTGCTGAAAATAAGACAAGGGAGATCACAGCGCGGCCAGGAACCCCTGCAGGCCATGAGTTAAAATAATGCTTTGGGCTCTGAGACGAACTGAAGAGCTCAAATAAAGTGTAGTGTGTGTAGAGGACCAAGATATTGGTGAATGGCAAGAGGACTGGAGCAACGGCTTTAACTGCCTGTGGAGTGAAGATATCATGAYATTCACCCAGCTAAATCTCTTGGAGATCAAAAGACCAAATGTTGCTTCAAACAGCATGGGAGAAAAAGGGTTAATAAGAAAAAAATGGTGGCAGAATAAGTGAAGTGTGCTCTTGTCCCAAAGAGCCACTCTGTGACCTCGGTTCCTACAGGCAAAGACCAAGTCCTCAATGCAGGAAACATTTTAATGACTACACTGCCTATTTTTTTAATTTCTTACAGGCTGGGTGGGGTTTTTAACCCTTCCCAGCTGTGGCTGCGTGCTGCCTACACACAGAGCCATCCCGTAAAAACGAGAGGCTCCCTGCSACCCCTGGGCTGCATCTGCCAGGGGCAGGGGCTGGGCTATCAGGAAAAGGGCCCTGTGAGCCTCTCATTTCCATTAGAGAGGGCGAAGCTCCTCCTTGGCAGCTCCCAATCCTCCGCGGGAAGGTGGCGGTGGGTCGCGCCCAGGGACGTGAGCACCCACTGGTTTTCCAAACTTCCAACCACGGGAGGACTTTTGCATTTTAATTCCCACGTTTGGGACCACCTGAGCAGGTCCAGGTGACACCAAACTCCTAACCGGGGATGCTACTTCGTGAAGAAAGTCATCACAACTCGTGGCGCCTGCCTAGCAAAGCTCGGGCCAATCAGGAAGCAGGATTTATATTGMCTAATTAATTCAACTGTCAGGAAATTAAACTATCATGTACTTTGATATCTGTCTGTTTTCTCAGGTGCAGTTATATTTGAAGAGACCCCACGCCTGTTTAGCTGTGATCCCTTTTGGAAATAATTGGCATGGTTTTGATTGATAATGTGTATTCCTCTTTAAAGGAAAACACACTATTTTTCATAATCAGAGGCTGAATGCATAATGAGTGCTCTGGTGCTGCCTTTAGCATCAGGTCTGTCAAACTGCACAGTTATTTCCATATTGATGCAAACTAAGATATTACACTCCCTCATTACATTGACATGGCACATCTTTCAACAGTCAGCTTCCAATCATACGTTCCTTGCAAACAAAATTACCTTCATTTTCTCTTTTGCTACAGAAGGAACTAGCAGTGGAAATGTGCCCTAACAAGCTAATCAACTAATTTTTAGAATATGTTTGAACCATTTAATATTCTAAAAGAAAACAAGAAAAAGTTGCTAATGGGTATGCTGGCATAAACAGAAATAAATAGACAACTGGTTGACTGAACATTAGCATACTTAAGTTTTATCGAAGTCACAGTGGAATTCATTTTGCAAGTCAAAAAAGCAAGATCTATTTGTATCCATAAGCTGAACCACCTCATTTACTCTCTACATTCTTGAGCAGATAACCTTGGTTATGAAGGTAAAAGGAAAAAAAAGGAAACTATCCTTTTATGAGCCAAATACTCCAGGCGATAAATTGATTTTAGTGGGACCAGTGTGTAGGGCTACTGATAATGGTTCGTGTGATACTAATAGCCCTGCTGCTAGGAGAGAGCAGTCGGGCTCTGGGTTATGGGCTGCCATTCACGGAGTTGGCAGGGAGTGAGGGTGTTTCCAAAGCAACATCCAGGGATGGGGAGAAGGGAGAGGCAGCTTTGCATCGTTAAATCCTAACTCCCGTCCCAAACAGGCACCCGGCAGCAGGGAGAGTCGGGGTTTTAAGTGACCTGGTTTGGCGGAAGGGGAAGGGTTGCGGTGAGCGGGCTGAGAGGGACCGCAGGACCGGAGAAAGCACTGCTGAGGTGGTGACACCGTGCAGGGCRGTCAGAGACACGTGGGCCGAGGCCACAAGGAGCCTCACCAGCCCCCCAGCCACCCCTCGGAGCTTCCCAGGGACTCTTCCATTCCGGCAGGAAACACATCATTTGTTTTGCTGCAGGAGGGTTACAGCCCCGTGCAGAGATCATCATTCTGCCTCACGTTGTAAGGTCTGTTTTCAAAAGGGAGCTGGGTTTCATTTCCTACCAAGATCTAGCTCTGCATTTGTTACATATGTTAATTTGCGTTGGGAAATTCACGGCAAGGCAAATTATTGTCCTGATACAGTGTTCAGGCAAACCTCCGACGCCTCCCCCGGGTGTGAGTGTGGAATCGGTGACAGTCCTCCCCTATGCCAGTGTGTGCTTAGGGCCAYAGTGGTCACCAGGGCTGGCTGTGCCCGAGGACAGCCCTGGGCAGCACCTTCTCCTGAGGCAATGCAGGAAGCAGCCGAGCCCTCCTCACCCGCGGCAGAGATGAGCCCGGTGCAGCGCCGTGTCCTGTGCGAGCACAACATCCTCGGGCTGAGCCCAGGTGCTTCCTACAACAGCTCCTCTCTTCCCAGACCCACACGCTGCACAGGACCGGAGGACCACAACTCCCATCCCAGTCTGGACCAGGAATTTGCTTCTGCACTGCTGCTCACACCCGGATTTCATTAAGATCATGTGGACTTCGAAGCATTTGAGTTGATCCTGAATATTTCAATGTCCAAATTAGAGTTGTTCCATGCACAGATCACCATTAGGAATATATGGGGTGATTTACACATCTGAAACCATAACCTGGTAGCAGATCCTAATCTTCCCAGGTCTGTGCCTAAAATTTGGGCACTGTATTTTCCTTTTCTTTTCCTATGGGACATTTTAGAATCCAGCCCCAAAGGCCGTTATGTTAGAGTTGCTGTAAAGCCTAACACCATTATCAGCTGCACTTCCTTACACATCCAGGGCAAAATACCTTTGAAAGCTGACAGTTGCAYGGGAATGCAGCAGACTGTTCCCTGACGTGGGATTAAACAACATACTGTGCAGCAAGAGAAACATCTGCTTGTTCTCGAGCTGAGCAGCGACTGTCTCGGATGAGGGTCCGGAAGAGGAGAAGGACGGCCCAAGATGAAAGCTTGCACTTCAGCTGTCGGGGGAAGGAATACATCCCTGGCCCTGTAGAATATTTCCGCTCCATCGTAAAAATCAAGGCAGAGCTATTCCGGCAAATACCCCGGCACCACTGCAGCATGACAGCCAGCAAATGGAACTGGAATCGTTTCCGTCATAAAATCACGTCCTACTAGTCGGAAAGGCGGGCTAGAGAACAGATGTCCCAAGATCTGGGAGTGTTTTGTGTCCGTTAGGGACGTCTCTTGGTCTTGAAAACAAAAGGGATTTCTGGTGATGAAAGTGGCTGTTGGGAAAAGAAGGGTGGGAGAA
Organism: Amblyornis subalaris; assembly: GCA_018881555.1. Taxonomy (NCBI): domain Eukaryota; kingdom Metazoa; phylum Chordata; class Aves; order Passeriformes; family Ptilonorhynchidae; genus Amblyornis; species Amblyornis subalaris. Next base: position 2,966,993 of record JACAXG010000093.1, read on the forward strand.
GCCCTGTATCCCACCAATCCAAGCACGCRGACGTGGAAGGGAATGGCACATAAATCTGAGGCTGCGGGCAGCCAGCTGAGGAGGGGGCTCAGTGGATAATGTGGGATCATGGATTCGGAGCAGCCAGGCTGATGTGGGGCATGGAGCAGGAGAAGCAGCTTCCCTCCCGCCAGTCCTGCTTAAGAGGTTTCCAACACGCTCCTCAGTTTGCAGATTTAGAGACAAATTTGTACAAAGAAGTGTGATAACTCTCCCTGAAACCTGATTTGATTTTCTCCCTTTGCTATCTTATCTGGCACAGAGGAGATTTAAGTCACACCAGATTATGAAGTGTTATCCTCTCTACTCAGCCAGAATATCTCCAGACGGTCAGGCTGCCAGAGCTGAGCTTCAGGTTGCCTCTGACTGCAAGTTTAAATTCTGAAGGTACTTTTTACCTGATCGCTGGCTCGAAAGATAGAAACTCCGAGTCCTAGAGCTGGTAATTTCTTTACATAAATAACAATTCTGCAAAAGATCCCTTTAATGACATCAATTATACGTAACTAAGTGCACTTTAAAGACTGATTTCTTTTTTTAGGGGGTTGTTTTGAAGCATCTTTGAATTCATTAAGGGTAATTTTCCTTTTATAAACTGAAAAGCAAGTTTCCCGTAGACACCAACCCCCCTGACAGGTACATTGTTCCACTTTCATGTCTAGTTATTTACTTGCCAAACGCAACAGACACAGAGCCTGAGATCAGCCACACAGACATAAAAATACACAAATTAACCTTCCTCGTCTTCCCAGCAGGTGGTTGTGCACGGGCTGTGGAACCGTGGGCAGGAGATGGGAAAGGGGATGTGCCATCGGGGGTGTGCTGGGGCTGGCTTTCCCCTCCAGGGGCTCCCCTGGTGCTGCAGGCTGTATTCAGCCCAGGCTGCCTAAACAATGAAAGGAGGAAAAAACGTAAGAGTAGAAATTAAATCGTTTAAAGGTTAAATTAAGAAAGGTGCAAAGATTAAAGGCTTTGTGTTGCTGTCCCTAAGCCAGTCACTGCCCAGGCTCTGATACCAGCCCCTTGGCAGGCAGCAGTAGATCCTTGCACCGAGGTCGTGTTCCCCAAAAACATCAAAACCACCTGAAAACACAGCAATCTGAGTTTTAACTCCTCATAGTTTTCCACACTCTGCTTGCAAACCTGCTGGAGCTTCCTGCATCTCCTGACAGCAATAGGAGGTCCCATCCAGACAAAGGGCTCTTTCCCTTGGCAGAGCAGAGGAAACCTTTCTCTTGAATTAGGAATGCAAAGCTTCATTCTTGGCCAAAGATCTAAACCTCGACTGTTTGTGCTACATTGTGAGAGGTTGTTTTATATTGTCCCTATTCACATTCCCTCTGTGCAGGGAATGGGGACACTCATCTGTGCCAACTCACACAGGCGCTGCAGGAATAACGGCACTAAAGGCATGAGGTGCCCGGAGCTTATGGACATAGGGATTTTTGCAGCAGAAAGAGAAGACCCCGACCAGAGCATTCTCTCTGCCATGTGAACTACTGTTTCTACTTAAAATTTCACTGGCAATCTAGGAAAATGCCATTCAGGCAGTGCAACATGCCTGTGYATAGAGGATTGCTGGAGAGTCTAAAATAACAGCCAGCCAGCAGCTGATAATCTGCTTGTAAACTCCTGTTTGGAAATAAAGACAATCCCATTTTACAGTAACCAGATGTTTTAACAGAATATTAGTATTTACAAGTGCCTCAGGCTATTGTTTTATACAGGTCTGAAGAGGGCTTACAAAACTGGAAAATCACAAGCAAGTGTGCAGTTCAAAGGCTCCTCGAAGCTGTGAAATTTGGTGTGATGTGGGATAGGTCCCCTTTTGTTTGTGCCGGGATGTTGGGTGGGACTGATTGCCGAATGTTCCTCCATAACTTACCTAACCAAGTTCCCCTCTGCTCCAATTTTCCCTGTTCTTTATTATCCATAATTGGATAACTTCTCCAATTTTCTCCTTGGAACACTGAAGATAAGGTTTCTGTTTAATCATCCTACTTTAAGTACTTGCAATCAGACAGGATATTGCTGCTTTTAAAATAAGACAATGACAGTTAATGACTTTCATTTCTTCCTATACAAAAGATTAATTTATATGCTGGAGTCATCATTTTCATTGGAAAATCCTCCCCACTCTCTTTGAAATGATTCAATCTGATTAACAACTTAATTCTCCTTTTATATTTCTGATTTTGTGGCTTTCGCTGCCAGCATTTGCTTGTCATCTCTTTACCAACTCTAATTCAGCTTTTGTTTCTGAATTAGTCTGAAGTTAAGAAGCCAGATAAGTTGTGAGGTGTGTGAGTGCAGACATCCTACCCCTGCAGGCTGTGGTGTGAGGCAGGGGGTGGGAAGGGCAGCTCCGTGCTGAGCCGATGGAGCAGCACCACACCTGGAAACGCGTCACCAACAGCTGTAGGAAAACACAGCGATTCCCTTAACAGCCCTCAGAGGCACTAAAAACCTCAGGTGAAGGACTATGGGGTGTGTGTGTCCCTGGGAAAACAAAGGGCAGATGCAGCACTGGAGAAGCAGAAAACTCCTCACTGCTGTTTTCCAGGCTCTTGGGAATAGCACCACGTCAGGAAGGTCTGCAGGGAGGGCAGAGGTACGAGCCAAGAGCTGACAGGGAAAAAAAAATCGTGTCCCAGAATACACCTTACCTGGCTGTTTTAAACTGCAAACCCACAGATTTAACCTGCCAGAAAAAACCTGTCCACTCGAAGCATTCAATATTCTTCTGGAGTGCTGTTGGAAAGAAAAGTTTCATCCAGGTGCTGTCTATGAGCACATCATCCGGATAGTTCTCCAAGTACAGACATGGAAGCTGTTCAAAGCTTTGCACTTTCTGCACCATTACTGGTGATTTGATGGTTAATAGCATCAATTCCAACAAGTGAATGTTTTCCTTTAGCAAGGTCACTACCATTGTTAGGAATTTATGTTGTTTTTCTGCTAATATGCTTCAAAGGAATTATCATTTTCTTTACTCTGCTGATCATAATTTTCTTTTTGGACCTTTTCAAACTTTTTGTTTGCTTTACTTAGCATCTATAACTTTCTGATTTATATTTGTAGCACTTTAGTTCTGTGGTGCTTATATATGTTCTCTTAGCTTCAGAAATGTCTTCCTTTTCAAATCAAGCTGTTTCTTTAAGTCAACAAGGTTGTGGGATTAGGATTTTCCATTTTATAGGAAGAGGTACTTCAGCAATCCCCTTTATGAGTTATTTTTATTCTGACAAAACTCTTGCACGCAACAGATTGAGCCCACGATTGTTTTCTTTACTGTAAAACCCGTCTTTTTGAAGGACCTAAAGTATAAATATAATGTTGAAGTGGGTGAGCATAAGACACTTGGCTGTGTGAGAACTTTTCAAAAGCTCCAGTGGCTTTTTCTACATTTTTCTGTCTTTATATGAGACCGGTGGGTGAGCCCAGATGCTTTTCTTTCTCCCAGTGCAGTCTCTGTACGCGCATGGGATGCCCTTCCCCTGTGTGTACAACAAATGCAATGGGGTTTGCGTGGAGTTTGAGCTATAATACCACATTTCCGTGCTGGTTTTAGTGCCACACTCAATTTTCCTTTGTGTCAAGATACTACTCCCTATCGCTGCCATTGCTGCCAAGTGGCACTTTCTTTTCAGTGAGGTGGCATCTTAGTTTTTGAAGCTGGCACTGCGCTTCCAGCTCATGTGTTACAGATAAAACCTTTGGGGGCCTCCTGATGCACACAGCCCAGAGCAGCTGGAATATCAGGYGGGATGCTCCTGCCCTGCCCCATGTGGTCACACGCTGGAGCCGGCCCAGGGAAGCCCCACACGTGGTCTGCAGCCCACAGCTCTGCTTAGCAGGGGAATTCCTTCCAGCCCAGCCCCGAGGGCTTGGGAAAGGTGGACAGAGTGCCATAAGCAGATGCTAATGATACTTCCCATCTGAGGACTGTGAAGTATTGTAATGATACTTTAACACAGCTCAGCAATCAAACTCTGGAGTGTAATGAAAACAGGAGTACGTGTTTAACAGTGTAGAAAAGCACGTAGGGAACAGAATGAAAATGATTCCTCACTTAAGGGCACACACATGTAAATAGAAAAGCATGAAGGGAACAGAATGAAAATGATTCCTCACTAAGGGCACACACATGTAAATACACGTACGTGTCCCTCGGCTAATCCGTGACACTTAAACCCAAACACAAACCCTCTTGCAGCCGCGGATGGCAGTAATACGGAAGGCTAGATTGGATCCACTTTCCAGATTAAGATCCTAATCTTGCAAATAACTTCAGGCTGCTGGAATCTGACAGCCACGTGATGTCCTCCATGTGGTATCTCGCACACCCCGCTGGGGATCAGCTGTGCCCCGGTGTCTGCCCTGTGCCCCTTACCACTGGGACCACAGTGGGATAAAGCAGTGGGATAAAGGAGCACCAGGGTGCCAGGCAGGACTCGAGAGTAAAGCATAAGGCACCAAAGATGATGACAACTAATAAAAAGCCAAGTAGACCCGAGGAAAAAAACTCTGGCTCTGGACATTTCACCCAGAGCATTGCCTCTCCTGTTGAATTGGTTTTGCTGGCTGGAGAGGCAGCTTTGATGCTGTTGGTACCCTGAGAGTAGTTTTGGCATGGCCATTTCCTATAAGAAAAGAAATAACCATGAAGTGAATGAGAGTTGACATGACAGATTGTATCTGCTGTGCCTGTTGGCCCCAAAGGCAGTCGTTTGTGGTTTAAAATTCAGTAATTATGGATGTACACAAATGTTTCTAATGGGTCCCAAACAGTCAGAAACACGGGCACCATCCCYGAGCGCTGCACAGCCGATTGGAATTCAATAAATGAGCCAGGAATGGGGGGTTCACCTGGGTGGAGAGAAACATCCGAGGAGAACCCTCAGACTGGAGAACTGCCATAGGTTGTCCTCTCATGAAGAAGATCACTTGGAAAAATCTGGCTGTGATGAAAGAACAAGATCCACACAGAGCTTTACAAGGCTTCTAGTGGGAGGTGTCCCTACCCATGGCATAGGGTTGGAACTMGGTGGTCTTTAAGGGCTCTTCCAGCCCAAACCATTCCATGATCCTATGGCTGTGTGGGGACTCGCTAGCTCTGCCAGAGGAGAGCCCATGTGCTCCGCCTGACGGGGCTGCACAGGTTAAACACACACCCGTGCCCTTTGTCTGCCTTAATCTGCATCCTGACTGCACTGGAAGCGTGGACAGGCTCCAGTATGGATTTTTATTCCATTTTGAGCCGTGGATTCCTCTCTTAAAGCCCAGCAGAGCCCCTTGACCAGGCAGGATGGGCTGTCGGGGCAGCGCCTGGTTAATGAACCACCGCGGCACCTTTGTTTCTCTGGCTGCCTGGTGCCCTGCTCTCTCCTGTACAATTATTACAAAAATCAGACAGAACGTTGCCTTGAGATATGATTTTCATAGTGGGATAGATTTTATTATACCAGCCATACAATACCCACTATTATCATTTTGATTATACGCTCCTCTCATTTGCACTATTGGAACATTATCTGTAGTACATTCATTATTACTTTATAAGAAACTGAAACTACATCCTTAAGATGAATTGTAAGGAAGGATTTCTATTTCCTCGGATAGATACTTTGGCTGAGATCATTAAGTGGCAAACATTATTTGTAAAAGTTTATTTTATTTTATTTACGTAAACTCTAAAAGAAAGAAATAACATAGATATTTCTAACAGACAGAAAAGCCTGCGGCTAGTGGCAACAAATGACTGCAATTTAGAATTCATGTACTATTAAGAAGTTCTGATTAAATTGTAAGWTCCTTTGGAGGAAGGAAGTTGAATAAATGAGAATCTGGCCCAGTGAGCTTTGATGGGCTCGCAGGAGCCGAGGGGTCAACAGCGACTCACAGGTTCCTCCTGCCCCCACAACCCAAGGTCTCTGAAGGTCAGATCCATCATGAACCCRAGGGGAGAGGGCAGAAGGCCAGGAAAGGTTGTGTTTAACAGCCCAATTGGGTTTAAAGCAGTGGGTTTAAAGATGTGCTGGATCACCTTGTATGGCTGGTGAGCATCCCTCGCTGCAGCCCAGCGAGGAGATGGGGAAGACCACCTTGGGTTCTGTGTCCCCAAACAGGGACAGCCTTTGCCCTGACGACTTGGCTCCTCACCTTTTCTCCATGTTGTCCCCACCATGCAGGAGGCCTCACCCTTCTGCACACACGGGAAGGGAAAACCACCAGCCACAGGGACCTTACCCAGCTCTCTCGGTGCAGATCCATCCCTGCTTCCAAATCAAACTGCCCCCCTTCTGCTCAAAGTGCCTGGGCACAAATCCTGACCTTTTTCAAGGTCTAAAACTTCCCATGATCGTGATCAACCAGATTTTCACAACTCCTCTGACTGAGCAGTGGCAGGAGCACCTGACTCCTGAGGCATTCCATATTTCTGTGAAGAATTCCAGCTCAGTGCAGGGACATTGGTCTAGACGACCTTTAAAGGTCCCTTCCAGCCCTGTGATTCTGTGGTTCAAGGACTTGGCAGAGCTGCTCAGCTACCATGGCCAAGTGAGACTCATCACTCATATTAAAGGGGCATCAGTTGTTTCAGCTGCAACAGAGTAGTTAAACCCCAAACTGGGGGTGCAGCTGGACCATCTCAAGGAACCTGCTGATACACGAAGCCCATTGCATCTTTAAGAAAGATAATTTGTATCTTCATTGGAAAAGATCACACTTTGCTGTGTAGATAAGAGCATTTTCAGGTTGATTGCAAATCATAAATATTTGATGTACCGTAATTACTAGTTCTTAAGTATCATTTTCCAAATTATTATTTCTACTAAATGCATAGAAACTTGGGATGGAAGAGTGAGTTAATGCAGAAACACTTCATCACTGCARAGCTGGGTTTGGGGAAGGTCGTAAGTGAACTTGTCCTTTGTTTCTTCCCACTTACCTGTCTCATAGACCACTGCAAAAAGCAGAATGAGGTTGGACCAGATGGTCTTTAAGGTCACTTCCAACCCAAACCATCCTGTGATTCTATGAACTACTRGAAGCTGAAAACAACAGTAATTCCCACGGGAATAAGGGCTGGGACCCTGCTATGATTTTATGCTCCCCTTTGCTCCACGTGGCTACACCATCATGTCTTTGGGCAAATGATTTAATCTCTCTCCTTGCTCAGAGCCATCAGTTAAATGGATACAACAGTTCCTCTGTCATGGCTCTGTGGCAAGGTTTGGCTGAGGTTTGCAAAGCACACCGAGATCTCTGACAGGACACGTCCTGCACAGCGTGTTCACCTTCAGGCTGTTCCAAGGAGCAGGACGTGGGCAGTCCAGCAGGACACACACAGAGGTGTTCCTGGAGGACGAATCTCCCGGGATTCTCAAAGTCCAGTCTGTTTTCACTCCAGCAAATCCAGTCTTCACCCTCTGTGAGACCACTCACAGCCAGATCTCTAAGTTCCAGTTATTTTTTCCATGTACCCCATCCTCCCAACACCAAAATGTCCCGCTTGGTGACGCTGGGCTTGAGCTGCTGGTGGTGAGCCACAGGCTGCAGCTCCCTCTGAGGCATTAAATAATGTCCTACAGCCACCACCCCACACCATGGGTCCCCAGCGGTGGCAGGGCTGGGTGGCTGCAGTCCCCCCTCTGGCCACTGGATTCTGGATTCCTGGTGTTTGGCTGTTCCTGCCTGACCCCTAGTGCTGCCCGAGTGCACCTATGCGGCGGCTCAATCATTGCTTACAAGTTGGCAAACAGAAGGAAAATATTCAAACTAATCTGGAATAAGTCAGATATACTTTTTTTCACCTCTGGGGAGATTTTCAACTATAACAATGTAGCTTTGAGCTTCTGACAGATGCTAATGAATTGTTGTTTACATGTTTGATTTACTGCCTAAACAAAGATAAGACATGCTCTTGAAAACACATTGAATGCACAATCCAAACACATCCATTAAATCTGTCACAATAAACATGACAGCTTTCTTCTAACCTAACAACTGGCATGCCTCATTTACATATTAATGAGAAAACTGGGATCAGTCTGCACAAATTGCTTCTATCTTGCGAARGGGAAGCACTGAGTGACAGTGCAGCTCTCCATGGTGTAAATACAACAAGTAAATACCTCTGCCATCTTAATGGATTTTATTTTTATTTGCCTATTTGGTTCCACAGTTATTGATTAGTTGTCTCTCGCAAACTGCAATGACAGACTTTACAACTAMAGGGACAGACACTGAAAGAGTTCCTACAGCTTCCCTGGTGCATGAGGTGTCTGCTGGGCTTTGGAGCTGGCAGTTCYCAAAAAGTCTTGGTCGAAGGCTGGATCTACCTCGAAGACCTCACTGGTCTCCATCACCATGGGGTGCACGTCCCAGTGCTGCCATGTGCTCTGTTGTCCCTAAAACACAACATATTGTTCTCAAACCTCTGGAGGATGGGCCATTCTGGAGATGGGAATACAAGGCACAGAGGGGAAACTACTGAAAAGCCAATYCTGTGCTATTTCAAGTGTGAATTGGGAGCTAAATTCCTGGAGTTACTTGGATTCCTAATTGTGCAGAGGTTGTACCAGAGTACACTCACCCCCTGTGCCATTAGCATCACAGTGGCATCTAAACTGCATGGGAATCTGAGCTTTAGGCATAGCAGAGACCTATAAAAGAGGGCTTTTTGGACCCTGGAAACTCTGAAGTCACATCAGCAGGGAGCTACACAACATCTAACGTGGTTTTTTAAGTACCCTGCACTACATTTTAGAATACTTAAACCCCTAATTTATGTATCTGTAATTGTCTACAAGTTGCATATCTGTCCCACACAGATGCCTGGACTCTCTGTGTCAGTGGAGAAAGCTCAGTGCCTACACAAGGCAGACCACGTCACCTACATCTGTCACCAGCTGCAGGAACTTTGCTCTCATCTTCCTGTGGAGGAATCCCAGGAAGCCTGGTGCAACTTTAGGACAGCTAAGGAAGATAAGATGAATTGCACCTTCAATGTCACTGACTTTCAGTCAGGTTTATACTCTGAAGTGCTTAARTTACCTTCCACAATGGCACTTGGCTTTTTAAATCAGCACCTACTTCTGGAAAATGGACTTGGAGCATGCATTGACACAGCACTACATGGCCTTGTGCTGGGGAGAAGTTCCTAAGGCACCATCCATGCTCAGGTTCAGCAGGGGATGCTCAGGATCCACAGAAATGGATCCCAAAGCATGTTATGGACCCTAGAGACAGCACCATCAAATATTACCATATCAAGGGGTCACACCATTAAGCACCACAGCGAACCTGAATTTTCTGCAGAGACAAAGGTCCTTGCAACTGGGACATGGGAAATTGCTCACTCCAGGTCCGAAACAATAGGAATCTGAGGTGCAATCCTCAAATCCAGCCAAAATCTGAATAGAACAGGAGGAATGGTATAGATTTAGAATCCACATTTCCAACAGAAGCAGCTTTCAAGCATTCAAAGGCAGAATTTGTGACAATCACGTRTCTTTCCGAAGGCACTGGGGAGCTCTTTCACGAATTCTGATCTGCCTCTGGTTGTACACTTAAGACATAGCTTGGGCTTTGGGTGTAGGGAAGTTTCCTTTTGTAATAGTTTGCTCTAAAAGGCTGTATGAATAACACTAGAAATGATCCAAACTGTTCCAAAGGACTCCAGGGAAATTAATGCACTCCTATGCTTTTGTTTTGAAGTTAAAATTTTTTTTTTTGGTCTCAATGAACTATTCCCACTCTACGAAATTGTGCACACTGCTTTATTCTTCTGAGGCCCACAGAACCAAACATTTCAGAAGACTAATTTATCTCCTGGAATTTATAGTCCTATTTCTAGATTAAAAGGGCTGTGTTCAGTTACTSTTGGATATAGATTCCTCCTCCTCCTCTCCAAGACTCCGTTATCTGACTCATGTCTCCAGACATTAGTGGTTTGCCCCCAAAGTAGTCTTTCATCTGTTTATGGWTGAACAGTTTGTGTGCTACTGGGGCATGGCATAATAACTGAATTTATATTAAATAATTAACATCAAATGAAACAGATTTTGCTGTAAATGTTATTCCAATCCAGCTTTACAGAGCTACATTCAAACAGACGAACGCACCCAGAGAAACCTGGACAACCTCCCCCAAAATGAAGCAAACCCCCAGCCCCCAGACTTTCTCTGGYGACAAAGATGTTCATTCAGATGCAGAGGCAGATCCCCAGCCTCGCTCAGGAGGGGCCCTCCCTCACAGTGAGAGGCTCTGGGGAAGTCCATGGGGTGGCTCATAGAATAAGCTATTGCTCAACCATGCTGAGCGCAATTAGTCATGTACAACATACAAGCAATGAACTGATTTAATTTCACTGTCAATCAGCAAGGAAAAAGGGCCAGCACAACGCAGAGAGTCGCTTCTCTTCAATCTGAGAAGAGCTTTGGGGGAAATATTGTAAATGTCATAATACAATATGTTAAATATAGTAGTTAAAATACTGTTCCGCAGCCAAATTCTCTTCTTAGACGCACACACAACTCCCACTGGCAGGAACAGGAGTTGTGCAGGGTAGCCCCAAATGAGGAAAAGCTGTTCTGGGGAGGGAAGGAGGCTGGTCAGTGTGTGCATGTGAACTGACAGCAACAGGGACCTGTGGATATGAAAATATTCTGGATAACTTTGAAGGCTAATGAGGAATAATTTYGGAAGAGGTTTCCAATCTCATGCTCCAGGAGTCTGGACTAAATCGTAGGTCAAAGCCAGCGTTTCTGTCCCTCTGTGCTAATGAACCCTGGACCGAGTAAGAGCAGGAGCAAAGCCAAGAAGACCCCAGCCCTAATCCTGGTTTTAACACTCCCTGTTTGTGGTTGCATGCAGACAACTTAAAGCTGCTTATCCCACACCGTGTGAAACCTTAAACATGATAGGGCTGATAAGGGCAGCAGCTGTGGAGAGGCTGAACACAAGGACCGTGCTTCCCATGTTCTGTGGTCACTCCTTCTTGTCTGAAATTACAACTGCACAGGCAGAGGTTTGTCCAGCTCAGGCCATTCCTAACCAGGGAGCATGGACACTGCCAAGTCCCTGGCTCCAGCACAGGGCAAAGCTTTTTGGGCGGGTTGTTACTAAATACTGTGTGATTCTGTGTAATTATGGGAAAACGGTGATTTTGGGACATCAAATGTGTCCTCATCCATACTTTCCCTTCCTTACACCTGCTCTCCATAAGGAGTTACAGGCATGCTAAGGCCATATTTTGATATATTCTCCACATTTGATCATATTCTTTAGCAACCAGCAGGAAGCCCCATAAAGCAGAAGCTGCACAGTAATTAAAGAGCATGGAGTAATCAGCAGGTGTAGACACTGAAGGAGGTGTGAGACCACCCAAGGAAGAACGAGCTCAGTGCAGTATAAATAAATAAATGGAAAGAGGAAGAAAGAGGCACAATCCATCCTTTGGACCTTTCCTATGTAAATTTGTCTTATCCCTTTAAAATCCATTAATTTTTTTTATAGAGTTGACACACCGAGGCAAATTAATTCCACAATTTAAGTAGGTTTTACGTGGGGAAAAAAAAAAAAGGAGTTCCTGCTATTTGCTTTAACTGCTCAGAAGTTTCATGTGGCAAACACTTATTCTTAAATTGAGTACCACATAATGGCTCCCATTACACCTCCTCCATGCCACTCAGGCTATTACAGATCTTTATCATATTTCCCCTTCAATCATCTCGTTTTCCAAGCTGAGGGGGATACGGGGGAACTGCACACAATATTCAAGAGGTGAGCACACATGAATTTATCTAGTGGCATAATGATGTTGTCTGGTTTACTGGCGTTTTGCTGCAGTTGTGATGGTCGAAGGATACAGATGGATCAGAGCTCACAGACAGATGTAGCACCTTTTATTGCACCAACTATACAGCTGGAAAAATTAAACGAGCTTTCAGGCACACATGCCTATATATTATAGTTGCCTTTTTGGCTGCCTATGAGCTTTGACTGATGTTTCTTCAAACTATCAGCAGTGGCTCTCAGATCTCTTCTCTAAGTGGTGAGAGCTGAAGAGGAGCTCATCAGCGAGTACACAGAGAGAAGGCTGGGGGTTTCCCTTTGAGCCGAGCAGAATTGAATTCGATCTGCYGTTTTGCCACAGAGTCCTTTGGCACCATGGGACCCTCTGCAGCTCTCTGACAGCTCTGCCTTTGACTTTAGCACCATTTTAGACCACCATTTCATTATTCATCTGTTTTCTGGAGGAAATTTGTAAAAGGAGGTGAATAAAACGCAGGGGTAGAAATAGTCTGTGCRTTTCGTCTGCGGTAGGGTGCAGGTATTGATGGGCTCAATAGCTATTCAGAATGAACAATCACTCCAACATGAGAGTTTTCACTGAGGCATCGTTGGCTCTTTAAAATCCCAGTTCACACATACTTTTTTCCTGCTGGGTCCCGATCATTACAGTTTCCAGCAGAGCAGCTGTCAATTTGGGCTTACCTCGCTTCCAGGATCCCAGTTGGGAAAGCCTTGTTAAACTCTTGCATTGCAAAGCAATCAAACATGTTTGTTTGATTGTTTGTTTGTTTGTGATGATTTATGCTGTGATTAGGCTTTTGATATTACACTGGTTAGGGTAAGGTGCAAGCAAGCTCTTGAAACAGTGCCAGCACTAAGTCAATATTTCATTAAGACTCATTTATGAGAGAGCTGATGAAGGACTAGAGTGAGGTCTCTACATGTTTCATATTCATCTATCTGGGTAAGGCAGCTGATTATTTAAAATATATTTAGATACTTGGTTGTAACTGGTACAATTCCTAATGTGGGAACAGTAGTAATGATAAAAAGTGTCTTTCACGAACAAAATTTAATCTGCTTCCCTAAAAAAATAAGAAGTGATTGTAAATACATGAGTGTACAGACACTTCTATTGCTGAGTCTGTGTGGCTGTGCAGACACAGCTGCACAGAGCAGGGGGAAAGTTTGAAAGAAGAGCCTGGGCAATATTGAGACCAGGCTGTGCTGCCTGTGGCAGGATTTATTTATAGTATTTTTGGCAAGGGCGTGTATTTCCTCCCTGAATTTTCCCTTGTACTCAATCTCTTTGCTCTCCATATCACACACAGCTAATCCACACTGTGGGACACACACTTGCCAAGGTCCCTCTGTGCCCCCCACTCAGTCCAGGCACCAGAGGAGTTTTTCTCCACCTCAGTAGCACCAGAAGATGCTGTACGAGTGAGAAGCACACAAGGCAGTTGTTGGCCAGCTGAGGAAGCATCCACAATGAGCTCCTCAGCCAGTGCCCACTGACAGGGAAGGCTTGAACACCACAGAAAGCCTCATGTCAGAGTGAAGGAACGAAGTGAAATGTAACTCCAGTCCTGACAAACAGTTGGCACYGGTGCCGCCAGGGAAGATTAATGCCTCCCTTCTCCTTACCTGCGCCGACATGATGTTCTCCGACACTCAGATCTAATTGCAGGAGCTGAGGTGTAGGAAATGTCACCCTCACTTAAAATGTTATCAGGTAATGGGTCTGTGATGATGTGGAGACAAACAGGAGGTTAACAGATAGGTCTTTATCTCCTGCACGAGGAGGGAGGGCTGCGTGTCTGCCGCGGCGATAGCGATCGCTGTGGGATGTGCTTTCCTGTGCTGGGAGGGAAATTGTACACTGAGGTCAACATACTCAATGAGATGCTGCCAAAATATGTATTTCCTTTCTGCAGACCTTTTTTGAAGAAAGGTCTCATGCTGGAGACTGTAATTAATAAAGGAAATATTTATACAGTGTCACAGAATTTACCAGTCACTCTATAAACATAGATGATCCATGTTCCCTGTCCCAAAGCACTTACGGTCTAAAAAAGGCAAGAGACACGGAGCAGTTTAGATGAGGGAGAGAGCAGGGATTATTAATGGTGAGAAGAAAGAGGATGGGTTGCAGGGAAGGCTTTGGAAGAAGGGAAAGCTTCATCGTGGAAATCGAGGCCATKGTAAGGCGAGGATGGAAAAGTTGAAGATGCAAGGAAAAGTGTTTTGAAGGGGCAGATGCAGATGTGGGCACATCTGGGAGCAGAGGTTCAGGCAGCGATGCTGGTGGAGTGACTGATGGGAAAACATCTGGAGAGGTCTGGAGGGGCAGATGTGGAGCAAAGGACCTTCAGGACGTGGCTGTYATTGAGCAACAGCCTCAGCAGAAAGGATGAGCGGAGGGCTGGAGCACCYGGTGAGCTGGGAAAGGTGCTGGACCACGGGGAGCTCAGGGAAAGGTGGAGAGCCAGGGCTGGAGAAGGGAAGAAAAGCATTGCAGAAAATGATGAACGAATGTGCAGTGGAGAGAGGAGAAGTAGGAACACAACGCTGCAGAGAGGAGAGGAAGTGAGATAAAGGAAAGGAAGTTCACGCAGCAAGAGTTAAGAACTTTGCCATTGATTTTGGGGACAAAGGAGGAAAATAAATGATAGAGAAGTGAGTGGGATTAGGGGAAATGCTCGAAGATAAGCATGGCAAGAAGGTAGAAAGCCAAGCAGGCAACACGGGGGAAGAATTAATCAGGGTCAGGCAACTGGAGGGGACAATTAAGCAACCAAGGAGCCCGAGCCACTTCCGGTATTGTCATTTTTCTCCTCTGGTGGGAAAAAAAAAARAAATTAAGAKGATTTTCAAATATCTGGGCAATAAAAGTGGSACATAGTAACTGCTTGATTCAGCCCCACGTGTGCATTGGCTGGGGGCAGCACTGGGGTGGGGTTGCAGTGAGCAATGAGAGGCAATGCTGCAGCTCTGCTACGCTTGGTGAACTTGGTCCTCATCCAAAAACCGCCAGGTTCAGGCAATTCAAATATTCAGTAGTTTCCAATACTCCCTTGGAAAGATAAAGTCTACGTATGTGCGAGTTTTGAAGTAGTAAAATGCCACAGTATTTTTAGTCTTTGTTTGATCAAAGAAAAATGAACCAGATAGACAAGTGAAAAATTACCCAGGAGCTGAAGTCACTGGTGATGTCTTTTATTGCGCTATCATACAAATAGGAAGGATGTTCTTTTCATCTGACATAATGAAAAATGCATACCCTTTTCAAACTCACTGGTATTCATTCTGAAGTTAGCCTTCCCAAAAAAAAAAACCCCTTGACGTTACCTAGAACTTGATGACTTCTGATTAATTTAATAGGAAAAAATCTCCTGATATCAAATACCAGCTACTGTTCAGGAGAAGGTGAAGGGAATATGAATTTTATTTTAAACTCATCTATTACGTACAAGTAATAATAAAGAGCAATTTTCAGACTTTTCTAGTACTAATATTTTTTATTCATATTAGATTAATCAAGACAGAAATATCCTCATAAGAGTTAGGGAYGGTTCATTCCTGAGTAGTTACAGCTCAGAGCACTATCCAATCAGGTAGGCAAAATAAGATTATTTTCCCGTTTGAAAAATGCTTTCTGCTCCAAAATTYCAGTGCCTTTGCATCACAGAGGTGTCAGCCAACGCTGGGGCCATGTTGTGCAAAGTATGGGGGCACTTTGAGCAAGACATCCTCCATCCTCCCTTSCTGAAAGTCCAGTTTGGGACCAGAAATGAAGTGGTGGTGGTGGTGGTGGTGTGTGACTGGGGACAGACACCCACGGTTAAGTGACTTTCCCAAGGTCTCATGGGAAGCCTAGGGCAGAAGTAAACCCTGAAATCAGATCTCTGGGGTCCCATCCAGTTCCTTCACCAGAAAACGCTCTTACCACATCCTGTGCAAGCAAAGTCAACACAGTTGTAGCAGCCCCTGCTAAGGTAACAGCAGCTGTGGGTCTCTTTTGGGGCCTCACTCCACACTTTTTAAAGCTGATGGCGAAAGTCCCACTGAACTGAAGGGCCAACAGTCAAGCCCTGAGGTGCTTTCATGCTGGTTATGTCTTGCATTTCATTTTGCACAGCATCAGTGAAAATGCACTCCTAGCACACAGCCCTTCGTGAGTCTGAACCCAGTGATGGCCACTCCAGCCCAGCTTTGTAACCTCACCTTTGCACCTTTACACTTCCCTGAGGACAAGCACTTGCCTTCACTCTGAGATTTTATGGCAATTCATAAAAGCTGCTTTTGAGCTGCTGTTTATCATAAAGCACATTAGGAGTAGGTGGAATTCTGAGCTGAAACTGGAAAGCAAAAGAAGATCATTCCCAATATATGGCCTAGGGATATATTATAGCAACCACCAAGCATTCCCAAATAAAAGGGACAGTTCCTGACTGTGCCACTGGGTGGTATGTGATGGAGGTGCAGCCAGAGGGATCCTGGGGAAACGCTTGTGGCTCTCAGTGCAGGTACAGTGGAGAASTTTGCCTTCTTTACACTGCAGCCATGGACTCTGGAGTTAATTGCATTTACAGTTTGTACCTGGGAATTAGTTTGGTGGAAACCACACATTCTTACTCTTGAGTGTGGTCACCATTGGTCGGATATACCCCATCCAGGAGCTGAATGCTTTTGCTGCAGTGGGTAGATAATTACAGTCATAATTTTATATTCAAGCAAACGATGGAAAGAAAAACCCCACCAGCCACAGCGTGGTTTCTTGGGATACCGAGGTGYATGGAAGCAAGGGGGAAGATGACTTAATGTCTTGCTTTTGTCTTAAATTTGCTTCAGAAATGATCYTTTGATTAGAACTAGAATTAATACGACTGCTCCCATGGTTTAAAAGACATCAGTGTGAGGAGGTGGGTGTATGCAAGTGGCCCTTGGARTAGGAGCTCCGACACACACAAGCACCGGGGCATCAAGGACCTGCAAAAGAGTCTGACTATGCTGAAAAGATTAATCGCATTTATTTTTTGGTTTTGAAGTCCAAATTAAGAGCATAAAATAGTAATATACCACGGATAGTGAAAAGAAAGCAGTTCCCATGCTGTGTGCCACTCTGTACTSTCTGAAGGGGATTTTGCTTCCATGCAGTGTGGGAACACTCAGCTGCTTGTCCCTTCCAAGCAATGTTAGACCCCGAATCAGGAAAGACAACCCCCACACATCCTAAGGGGCTTTCCTGCTGACCGATGCTTTCCTGACCCAGGGCCATAAGTTCTGCCTTTTATTTGAATTTATAGCTCAAAATGGGTTGAATYGGTTCCCTCTGAGCTTTTCTCTCTGTGTCCATCCCTCCCGCGTGACCCTGACCCACCACCCTGAGCCAGCAGCTGATTCCAGAGGCACACGCTGCAGAGGAGAGTGAGTGGGGTCCAGAAAGGCTGGAAACCATGGACACCTCCGGATACAAGTTTGGGAGTGTTTTTTAAAATTACAGGCCAAGATGGAATTTGCTCTTGGAATTGCATCGAGAGCCAGGGATTTGTAAAGCAGTAGATAAAGGACCACATCCTCTTGCAAAAGGACCTTGCAAGCAGATCAGGTCTTTATTGCTCCTGAACTTTCATGGTAAGAATCCTGTCTTCAGGTTAGGAAGGCAAAGCTAATGATGCTCTCCTGTTTGCATTTGATTTGCCAGCTGAGATATTTAAAATGCTTTTCTCCTGTGTACTCAGCATTGCTGGGAGGGAAAAAGAGAAAAAGAAGTGGAAGCAGCTACAAGATGCTCCTGCCTGGAGTCTGGACAYAGGGATTTCCGATCCCAAGGAGGACTCAGACCTCTCCTCCCATAGGAAGGGACAAAGCTGGGATCTCTGGACATCCAGACCTCTTCCCTCTTCTGTGTTTTTAGGTTTTTATTAGGGTCACCTGTATGCTTTGTTTTACTGGAGCAGCACAGCACAGAATTCTGTGTGCTTGAATGACTGTTCTGCTGCTGCTTTATAAGACTAAAAGTTCTGTCTGTTGAAGCTTCTTCTTTTATCACAAGAGTCTTATTCCATGCTTTACCTCTCTTTATCTCCACCAGAATGAGGGAGGACACAGCTTTCTAGGAATTACACTGCATGAACCTTTCCTGTCCACAGGCAGTTTTACCAGCAGATCCTTATCCCAGCCTCTGGGGTGGAGCTTTCCTGCAGGTAGATGCAGAGACATAATATTTGTGTATTTCAAAGACAGGGAAATTTTTTGTATTTTCTATCAGTTTTCGTGCATAATAATAATCCCTACCACTTCGCAGGATCCTTGTCATAAAAGACTTCTGGGATGGATTAAACTCCTTGGCACCTCCTCAGTGATTAATCAATCTCAACAGGCATTTATTGCTTTGTTCACTACAGTGCAGGAGAGATTATCCCTTAAATATACTTGACTCTTTTGGTACCATTCAATTACACCAAAAAGAGCCCCAACACATATACAATTATTTTGAACTACTTCTCCAGCAAGGAGCAATTGATCTTTGAGAGTCTCTTCCTCTTCTTGTTATGCTGATTAATAGCCTTGGAGTTAGTCCCTGAGAGGAAAACATTTCCAAAAATAGATGACGGTTTCCATCTTCGTATTTTAATCCCTCAAGGGCCCTTTGCATCCGCAAGGAAGCCTGGAGGAATATTCCCATTTCTCCCCATCTTTTTTAACCTTGTCACCTCCATGAYGGAACCACCCAGCACCCAGTGCAGGGGAAGAAAAGGGGAATTCTTGGTGCCACTTAGGGCCACCCCGTGTGTGCCTGTGTCCCACGACAGGCTGTCAGTGTCCTCGTGGGGATGCACCATGTCAGGGAATGCCTCAGAAACCACTGGCTGTGCCAGAGGGAGAGCCCGGTGCTTCCTGAGCAACTCTCCTCCAGTGCTGAGAGCAGAGGAACATCACCCTTACCTACTGTGGTGGAAATTCCTGGGCAAATACTGACAGAAATCCTGGGAAGGGGAGAGGGTGGATGGAAAACAGGGGAGGTCAGTGCAGTTCCTGCTGCTGACAAGCCCATGCATTTTCCTGCTTTTGCACAAGGGTCTCMTGACTGAGGGTGCATTTATAGCTGCTCCCGTGGCGAGCACGTGAGCCTGCAGTCATCTGGAGATTGCACATTGCACTCTTATCCTTGGAAATTTCTTTAATGCTGTCCCATACCAAATGCAAATAGCCAGAAGGAAGAGGAGACTGTAAACCTCAGACCCCTCCCATCAAGTTGGACTTGATGATCTTAGAGGGCTTTTCCAGCCGAAATGATTCCATGATCCTGTGAAACACCAGGAGAGGAGCAGGGCTCTTCGCTGGCTGTGCCTGGGCTCGGGGGTGACACCCTGGTGCTGGAGCTGCACGTGGTTTCCCTTTGAAGGAATAACACGGCGCTGGTTTGCAAACAAAATAATGATCTTTTCTTACTTTTCAGGAAATGATTTTTAATACACTTTATTGAAGTGAGGGAAAAACAATTTAATTGTGAGAGCTGCTATGAACCATATTTAACCCCCAATGTACTAAAAAGAGYGTTTCCAGATAAGTTATGGTTTTTAATCTAAGTTAAACCATTATGTACATAAGCACTATGTTTTTACTATTCTAATAACTGCCAGCTTGGACTTACCAATTCTTTTTTTATCATCTTTTTTGTCTTCCAAGACAGAACRCTGCATTTGAACTTTTAGAAATATTTTACATTTAATTTTTCTTCATTTCTTTTCTCCAGTGCATGGTGCAATACCGAATCCTTAAATCTGAGCATGATTTCCCTCAGCATATCTGTAACTTACTGGCTTCCCTAAGAGTTTTGAAATGGCTGGATAAAATTCCTGCTTTTAAGAAGTGCATGCAAGTGGTCGCATCTCATCTGTCCTGGATGGCATCCAGTGATCTGTTGTTAGTCAACACCCTGATTAATAATTTACATATACTTTACTAGCACTTGAAATKAAGTTTCTTCCCTGCAATGATTAATTACTGAATGAATGGTATTGAAAACGTATTATTCTCATAATTCATTTGGGGAGATAATCTTGGTAAAACATGAAATTAATTACGTGACAGCCATGGAGAGGGTTTTAGATTTACATTGATTTTCCACCCCTTGAATAACTGTCCTTAGGTTGCAACAAAACCTTCTACAATGGTAATTCCATGTGAAATTCATAGCAAAGAAAAAGAATATTTTAGGAAAGAAAACTTGACATTGAAGTTTTTCTGCACATGAACATCACATCATTGTGACTCCTTCCCAGTATTTCATGTGCCCGTTGTGCCTTTCCTGCCAAGCCCCAGCAATGCTTTACAACCATTAATTAATCAGTGTTTCCCAACAGCCCTGTCCATAGGTCAGGTCGCAGTGCCTCRGCTGCAGCAGAGCCAAGTCGGGCACAATTGGGTTAAGACAAGSAGGGAAAGGGCAAAGAGCTCTGGAGATCTTTGCAGCTTCACCCCAGACTCCACTCCCAGCCAGGTCACCCTGTAAGGATATATTAATAACTCCTCTTTATTCCCATGTCCAGAGACCTTTGTTATTAAAAAATACATCAGGATCACTCTGTTCCCAGCAAACAATAATCCACAGACTGTAATTTTAACAAAACTTTTTTTCTTCAGCATTTTCTCCTCCTTTCCAGAGAAATGAACATTTSTTCCCACACTAACCACTTTTCTAACCACTTGCCAAGTGCACTCCAGGGATGACCATGGTGCTTAGTCACTGTCCCACAGCAGCACCAGCAGCTACTGGTGTGGCCCAATAAATGACCAAAAAATCTGTGAGCACAGGTTGGGCACTCCGGGTTCAGGCGCTCCCACCTGACTTGTAATTTATCAGCTTTTGTTCTCAATGTTTTTCTCTGTTGATTCTTAACATCATTTATCGAGTATCTGAGCAATATTGACTCAATAATACGAAAGTTTAAAGTTATCCTCCACCCTACAGAACTGGAGATAAACATCAGAGCACACACCAGGCTGGGAGGGCAGCAGACACTGAATGGCCCCTGTGGTGTGGTTCTCCCCTGCCCAGGCTGCTTGAGGCTGGAAAATGAGGCTCATGTGTCTCCTGGCTCGCTCACTCCCATGCTCTTCCTCTGGAAGTATGGCCCTTAGCTAGCATCACTTCCAAGCCCTCCTCTCTCTGCAGGATGTTGGACCAAATTCAGCCTCCAAGATCCCACCCCTGTGTGGAGTTCTGTCCTGTCAGTGGTAGGAAGACAGTGTTTTTCCTTAGCATGCATTTCCACCTGCCTCAGTTCTCTCCCAAACACATTTTAAGTATTCTCAATCTCTAAAAGATCTCAGATTTTTTCAGATTCTGGGCCTTTCAGTGTCCTTCAAGGATTTTATTGTAGTCAGTGATGGTTTGTTCTGATCCAAAAGGGTCCTTTCAGCAAGCAAGGATAACAGGATGTGCCCCTTAAAAACATTGCAGCTGCCTAAAGAAACTGCTGCCCACACTGGGGTTTATCTCTGCGACACGATCAGTAAAAAAGGTATGATGAAAAAAACACTCTCTTTGGGACTAAACCCATAAGCTTCTAGACTCCTCAGGAGGCTGGATCCCAGGGACACAGTCCAAGGGAAGAGAAGTCAGTGCTGCAATCATGTTCCTACTCTGTAAGTCAAACAGGCTTTGTCTTACACAGCCTTTTTCCACCCCAAGGCAGCTTATGACAACGGTTTCCACCAACACCAGCCGCGTCCTGGCAGCCTCCCTGTCTCTTGCTTGAAGATAAAGATTACAATAGCATCTGGGTGGAGGCCTGGGCGAGGAAACACTTCCCACAGCATCCCTGGGGATGTTTTCCGGAGCCCTGGCAGGCATGCCTGCGATGCCCGGGGGCCAATGCTCCTGCAGGGATCTGCAACGCCCGAGCAGCGAGCACGGCAGCTCTCCTGGCTCAGGAAAGGGCAGAGCCCACCCGGRGGCAGGTGGGGGACTCCAGAGGCAGGTGGGGGACTCCAGAGGCAGGTGGGTGGCTCCAGAGGCAGGTGGTGGCGGCAGGACTCTGCCACCACAACGGCTGGCACGGGAGCACAGAGGGAAGCAGCTCTCGTTGCTGCCTTTTACCGCTGGAAAAACGGAGATGTTGAAACACTGCAAGGTCACGCCCAGCCACGGAGGACTTGCTCCTGCTTCATGCTGAGCACTCTTTTCCTGAATCCACCAAGTCCTTAAGTGTGTGAGCAGCTCCAATGAAATCAGCAGGATTATTCCTGTCCTTACAGTTAAACCACACAGAAGTGTTTCGCTGGCCTGGAGCCAGGAGAYTCCGTCTTGTGGCACCTGGGGACAAAATGCTGCTCTGCATTCCAACATCCCAAGGGGCTGCTCCCATCCCTGAGCCCCTGGCGTGGCCGTGAGYGTCCCAGCAGACAAAGCTCCGTCACCAGACACTGCTGCATCTCCTGGCCGTGCCTTCCACAGGCTTCTCTGTGCGAGCGCTCTGCAAAAGTTTGGGAAGCACCTGGCTGGAGGAGCCACGGGACCCCATGGTGCCTGCCCCCAAAATCCATGGCAGCACCGTGGGCAGAGAGTGCTCACCTGTCCTGGGCAGGTGAGTGCCACCCCACACAGGAACTCTTCGTGCASTGCTTGTCAGTCCCGCTGTCACATAGGCTCACGGTGCACTGTAGTCACATCTTTCCCTCCCTGACCCTCAACATCTCAATTTTCTGTCTGCCTTTGAAATCTTGGCTAATTAGGAGGCTACATGTTCCCTGTGAGACTGGCCTTTTGTGCAGAGTTTGTAATTAGAGTGACTGTGCAGTGCTCTATTAATTGCAAGAATTGTGATTTTTAGATTAATGAGTTAATTGCTAATATCTGCATACGACATTCCCTCAAGATGTATTACATTACAGTAAATAAACCTTGTGTCTGGAATGGCAGGCATTAAAGGAAACTGCCGTGATTAGTTTGAATACTTTAGATAGCTAAAATAATATTTACTCAAAACACAATGTGTGTAAAACTGGATTTTAAAGCCTTTTCTTTCCCCCAGCCTCCCTCTCTAGATAACATTTCTATTTGATAGCTGGCAGACAGGAGCTGTCAGGATGCTGCTCTTGCCATAGAGATCCTCCACCCCTGCCCAGCTCCACCTGGACTCTCCACCAAGCCCTCCCTCTCCAATTACACTTTGTAACTCCTTTAGGCTTTATCCCAAATGCTGCACCTTATCTTYGCTTCCTCCTGAAGGATGCTCCAGCAGCCTGCAGCAGTTGCTGCCATCCCTACGCACATCCCCAGCCTGCAGCACACAGGAGCCAGGGAAAAGCTGAAGCTGCAGAAGTTGCAACAGGATAGGGGGAATTATCCATATTTAAACTCCCAAGCCACTGCTGCTTAACTGTTGTAGAAAAATCCCATTGGAAATGTAACAGCCAGAGCTAGCCAAGACCTTGGTAACAGCTGAGTGATTTTCATCAGACAAGTAGCTGTTTGCTGAAAAGTGTAATTTTGGGACAGCTGAAACTATTTGCAAATTCATCATGATTTCAGGAAATAGCCTCATGTAGAATAAAAGCCCCAAATGAAAAAGTTTCCCAGTTTCCCAGTTTGATATTTTCTAGATTAAGTGCCTCTTTTTGTTTTGCAAATGAAATTTGACTTAGATATTTATCTAAATTAGATAAAAACCTGCAGAGGATGAATGCCAACGTTGGTTTGCACGACACAATCCCTTTGGGGTTGGCTCTGAGTGGTTCTTTCCTTTTTGTACTTTCTGTTTATTTGTTTAAACCAAACCTAGGCCCTACCCAAAACAATTTCCCAGGATTTTAGTTTAGGCTGAGTTATTCACAGGAGCTATTCCCACACTTGCTAATGGACAGAAATAAAGGCAGAGCGAGTTAATTCCAGTAATGAGCAACTGCTTAGCTCAGTATCCATACCCAACAGACTCCTCAGAGGCACAGAACAAAGTTTTTCTGGAAATCTCTCATTGCATTTGTGGTTTTTAAAGCTGCTGTTTGCTCACACTGCTGAGAGCCACTGCAGCTCAGGGGCCTTGCTGCKGCTCAGCAGTTTCTCAACAAGAACCACTCCAGGCTCAGCCCCTATAGCTTTAGGTACCTGACTTTTAAATAAGATGGTTCATTACATGAATGAACATTTCCTTAGAAAACTGCCTTAATGGCAATTGAAAAATCCTCTTCACTTGGCAAAGTATTTCAGATTTCTGAGCCTGGCTAGTGAAGACTTTTGCTTGCTTTCCCAAGGAAAGCAGCTGTCCCTACTGCTGCTTGTTTGTGGATATGGTCACATCAAAATACGTGCTTTGGAGACAGGATTGCATGGAATTCTGCTTTGGGAGATCTGCCTGGACCTCAGATATCCACCCAAGTACTACTGCACCTCCCAGGGCTCTTTGTCATGGTACTGTGAATGCACTCACCAAAACCTTGGAGATACAAAAGTATTAAGCAGAGGTCATACAGCGAAGCAGGATGAAAAGAGAGAAGTGTCCCAGAGAAAGAAAGATCCCAAACTAGAACAGCCTATACACATTTGATACCTGTAATCTATTCTATTCTATTAATTATATTGGCTGTCACCAYGGAATATATAGTGCTTGTCAAAAAGTGACACAGAACAGCATCAGAAACTTCTCATCCTGGAACCTCCCTAAAACCATGGGAGAACCTTATGTACTAAAATGCAGGACYCAGCAGAAAGTTGGTTGCGCCATGCTTTTTCACAAAGATGCTGGAACAAACAGGAGCATCCATCCTGTCTCTGTGTTTTGGGAGATTTTTTTTCTGACCACAGATCCTGGGCATTGTGGTTTCCTGGGGATTTAATGGMAAAGAYTGAAGGCATCTTAGAGGTCTTTTCCAACTTTAACGATTGTATGATGTCTCTGGCTGCTGTGTTCTGAAGTTTATTCAGGAAATAGGAACATAAGAGACCAGATCTTCTGTGCCTTTTATCTGTCTCTGTAAAGAATYGGATTCCTACAGCTTGTTTACTGCCAACTAAAAAGTAAAAATACTTACTTAGAAACTGAGGACCGGTCTTCACCACAAAGGTCTGTTGCTTTGATACCATTGCTGTTAAAGCAACAAAAACCCTCCCGGGGGCACAATTCAGTCGCTAAAAGAAATGCAGACACCAGTGCAGCTTGTTCCAGTTTGGAAAGTAAAATAAGCAAGATGGTAMAGGATGTGTTTACACCAGTATAATCATATCATCACAGGACTTCCAGTGTACAGCTGTTCCAGTCCAAAACCGCAGCAATCCTCCCTGTAGCAATCACTGCTGTGACAGTGGCTCTGTTTTCAGGTGGATTGTCCTTTGCTTCAGCGCACACAACAACTCAGACTGTTCTGTGATTCTGTGATTCTGAATTAACCTGGCAAGGAGCAGCTTTTGGCAGGGTTGGCTGAGATTTGGCTGCAGGGCTTTGTTTTCCCGTAAGAAACCCTTCTGTCAAAATGCAGAAGAGGAAGGCTGGGTGCAGGTAGCTTTGCTGCTCCTGCATGGGTGGAATCACTCCCAAATACCCAGCTGACCTCTGGGACGATGTTCCTTCTTTAAATTCCTAGTCGGAGGTGGTGGCAGTCCCTCCTGGTGATGGTGCCCATCACAGGAGCCTGCACTGGTGGCCCTGGGTTGTTTGGATGGCAGTGGCAGGTACAAGCCCCACCCAGCTCTTGTGTWACCATACCAGTGCCAGGCAATCCACGGGCGCTGCCTTATCTGCATTTCCCTCGCTCGCTCCTGAGCTGACACCACACTTGCTACATCTCCGGTGACCAGAGAGATTTAAGACACAATTGTACTATCAATGAAATGCAACTCATGCCTTCCAGGCACTGAAATCCTTGGAGGGCCTCGTGCAGGGCTGCACCGCTTCGGTTTTATGCCGGTAACTTCCTAATTAGCATAGGAGACTGCAGGCTCYGGCGAGGAGGATGCTGGCCGGGAAGCAGCTTCTCCTGCCCTGCCCASGGACTCTGCATGAGTCACTTCATCTCTTTTCCCCAGGTATCTCTCTGACTCACTGGCCTGCAGGTGCTTTGGGACTGGGATGATCTTCCCAAGGACAGGCAGCATGAGGAGGACAAGGTCAGAGCTGCTGGCTGGGCCAGCTTTGCTCAGCCTCGCCCCAGCCCTTGTCTCTAATGGGGTCAGGATGGATGCCCCAGGGGAATTCTGAGGAACAAAATATCCCCTCTAGCTTCCAAAAGCCAGCAGCATGAGGATTCCTTGAACCCAGAGACYGTGCCTGGATGGCCATGTACAGTAATACCTGATGGACCTGTATCCCACAAGATTATTTCAGCCCCATGATATAATTTGGCTCTGCAGTATTTCAGATGCACGACTTAATTTTGTACCACGAGAAACGACGCTCAGATATAAAATCTGATACATAATGGTGACTTGACATATCTTTCTGTTACAAGAATTTGTGCATCCTCGTTCTCTATTCCCTCTCCCACACCCCGAGGGTTTTACAGACATCTGTCATACCCCCTTTGGCCAGCTCTTTTGCAGACAGATCTCAGATGATGCCCCAGGCGTGACTGTAATTCAAACAGTGAGTGACAGATAGAACAAGGYGCCGTGAGTCGGGGCTGAGGAACACAAGCCCACGTTTCACTCCGAACACCAGCAATRCCCATGCAGGGGGATTCCCATCAGTGCCCCAGCAGACAGCACACTGCCTGGAAGGCCCAGCTCACCCTTCCGTTTTGTAACCAAACTCTTTTCTGTTGACATTATAATGTTAAATCTCCCAATAACTGGCTTACTAAACAATAACAGCTGTGGAATTAGAGGTTGGGTGCTGTAGTGTTCCCCATTAAGATATTGCAGGTTGCTGGAAGCACAGGCCATTGAAACGAGCCAGCATTTCTGGAAGGTAAAGGTTGAGGAAGTCCAAGCTAAGGGAGACAGAGCGGGAAAGGCTCAAGTGTCTTTATCTGATAACCCTTTGTTTAGAAACACCTGGCACATACATCAAATYAGTGCATCCAAATGCCCTTCAAACTTTAAACCAGACAGATTGATTCAAGAACCCTTCATTAAACTTTCCTGGAAAGATTAAACATCAGCCATGTGTTCTATCAGCAGAACAATTCTGCTCATGCGGCGATGACATTAAGATGTTTTATGGAAGGGGTTTACAAATGTGCATGCACTCTGTGAGGCTTTTCTCCAGACTTGTAATTCCTTGCTTAAGAATATAAACCGAATAAAATGGGAATGAAAATACCCCAACAGTTCTGCATAATGATTTCACACACACACAGGGGTAAAAAAACCCACAACAGGATTATGAAAGGGGAATTTTATTGTACATTGGCATCCTTTTGCTCATGTTTGCAAAGGGAAATGGATTTGAGAATTTCCCACCGATTTGAATTCAGTGTCTGTAGCAGGGCAGAAGTAATATGCATGCCTCGTTCTAATCATCGATTCAATTCAAGRGTTCCCAGCATGGAACTCTTTTTCTTCCTCAATGGGAATAAATTCGCCAAGAAGGGATAACACCAACATATTATGTAAAATATCACCCGGCCCCTAAATTTGTGCGACTTTGTGGAAATCAGTCAAAATCTATATTTAATTTGATGTGAGGAAAGTACAATACCAAGACCATATTACAACACAACTGTTACTATTAYGATCAATGTACTGTTGAACTAAATTATTTTATGTATTGCATTAGGGGATCCCAGGTGTTTTGCTGGGATCTTACGGCCCACTTGTGGCTGCAGTCGATGCCAGGAGAGGATTAATATATTCCAGTAACGTGTGCGGGTACCCCTCTGCACCTGTTTCCCCAACACAACCACGTCCCTGTATTTAAAAGAGAAATACAAACACCACTGGAGCCTTTTCTCCCCCGGATCCCGCAGAATGCAGCGTCACGGTTGTGGGAGTGAAAGCCCAGCGCTGTCACCTCTGCTGCACGGGGCACAGGCACAGTAATACATTAACATGAGGTCATAGCCTGACAAATGCTCCTAAGGCAGCGTGAGCCAGCAGTGCCATAAACCCATCCCTGTGCTYCCTGCCCCGGCTGCTCCTTCCACCGCCGGAGCCTCTCCCGGCGCGAGCACGTGTCCCACGAGGCTGAAGGCACAACCGGCCTGGGGAACAGATCCAGCTGAAAATAAGCTCTTTTTTACCCCCCCCCCCCCCTTCCTCGGGATTAGTGTTCAGCTGGATCCGTTCCCTGATCCACTTCACCTTGCAGCTGCACAAATGCTGGTGCTGGCAGCGGGAGGAGGCAGGGAGGGCTGGGAGCGCGTGGCCGGGGCCCAGAGGAGCCAACTGCTCCTGGAGGCACTTGYGGCAGCAGCTGAGCACAAACGGCTATTTTTTTTAGTAGGCTTGGTTTTCTTTCAAAATTAGGGAGTACTGAGAGAGTTTCTGCCCAGACTGTAAATAACCCACACTTTTCCAAGCAGGAGCTCAAAGTCCAGCGTGACCCCGCAGCAGGACATCGCCAGGGATGTGCAAGTCGTGCTCCTGGAGGAAGAGGGCAGGAAGGGCAGGACCAGGGAAGAAGATTTGGGGTCTCAGGGCCCTTATAGAGCACACCAACCACCCACAGCAGCGTGGGATCAGAGCTGGGGGCACCCAGCACCTCAAACACCAAGGCAGCGTCAGTGTAAGATAACAAATGAGGGTCATCTCCTGTAAGGAATCCACTTGAGATACTCCCATGGAATACTGAGAACTGTTATTCCTGGCAACTTCCACACTGAAACCAGCCCTGATGGTTTCTTTTTCAGGACAGCAAGCAAGATTCACTGTGCTTTTAAACCAGAAAAAAACAAAAAAGATAAATGCATCCACCCTTCCTTCCCTGGGCTCCCACTGAGAGCTTGTGGCATGAATGAGTCCTTTTCACTTACATTAAGTTACTGTCGTGGTATGGAACTCCAAGTCCGTGTTGAAAACCTTTCAAATGTGTAAAAAATAATGTTACACTAATTAAATTCTAAAAACTGATCCTCAAATGGAGGGGGAAGCTGCTGATCTAAGATCATACACTGCCTTTAACAGCAATTTTTTTCTACCGATGCAATCCTTCACACCGGATGACATCCTTACAGTAAATAACAGAAAAAGTGATGTGAACCATCCTCCTAATGAACTTACTTTTACAGGAGTGATACCAAATGTTGGAATTTTGGCTTCCCGCTAGAAGTAGTCGTGCTCGACGGTGCTTATATGCCCGTGTCAGTCTGGTGTGAGATCAAAACTGTAAGAAAAACAACCCATCTTCTAAATGCTCAGGTCCAGAACAGCTCACCAAATATGTTTTGGAACAAATCCATCCCGGGTTTGCATCAATCACAGSAGTGAAATGAAGGATGTGCTTCTTTCAATGCATTTTAAAGTCAAAATAGGGTACTAATATTCAAAGTGGAGTATGCAGGAAAATAAACCAATTCATTTCTCCAGGCTCCAAATTTACACTCACAAAAACCTGTAAGGAAAATTCCTTACTGTATTCATATTCCTGCTTATTGCACTTACATTACAGACAGATGAACCAAACTCTAGACTTACATTTCTAGAACAGAACTGGTGGAAAACAAACATTTCCTGCCACCCATTTGTAAAAAAAAACATGAGCACCTTCTCAATTATTGTAATGATTATCCATTATAAACTAGCCAGCGTATCTGCTCAAAACCAGTCACATTTTAAAAACTGGTAAAAAATAAATGGGGTATTGGCGTCGGTGCTGGATACTCAGCGTTCCTCACGCCCAAATCTCATTTCTAACGACCAAACGCGGCTCAGAAGGATCGAGGCAGGATTTGTGTCTGCCTGTTCCTGCACAGCACCGAGTAACCAAGTTGCACAAACACTTGGAGCAGTAAAATAACTGGTCTATTCTAGTCAACAGATACTCGCTCTAAATCTGCGGGGAGAGATGCCGGCGCTGAAATTTATGCACTGAGAGTCATCCAGCTGAAGTCACTCTGACTCCTCGCGCTACATAAAAGCGACGCAGGAGCATCGTYTTTGCAGGATCAAGGCCCACATTTGCATCTGCAAATCAACCTCTTTATGAAAAGCAGGCTGTAAATTTTATTTATTATGATTTTTTTTTTTTTTTTTAGTTCCCCGCGAGGTCTCGAGCCGTACCAGTGCAGCAGGAGGTGCTGCTCCCAGGCTGACGTGTCGGTGAAGTGTAGAGGGGAAGTGCGATCGTGCTCCCGGTTGATGGAGCCTCGTGTGACGGGCGTTCGGCTGCTTGGAGCCAGCATGTGGGTCAGGAAACAATATCCCAACCTCACCGCTCCCCCGAATCCGCTGCTCAGGGAAAACAAGTTATTGACAAGAGAGGCATGTAATCTCTCACTAAAAATAATTACGCATTCATCAAATAGAACCGGTACGGACACAGGGGCTGCAGAGTTTCTGCTATATTTTAGTAAGTTAAGCTGCAACACTGGGCAAGCAGCATTGTTCCAGCAGGGGAGGTGAACCCTGGCTGGCAAGGAAAAGGGGCATTGTGTAAATCCTGCACCCCAAACATCCAGTTCCCATATTGGAAGAACTCGTAGGAAGTACATTTGTGGAAGTTCATTTGATTTCACAAAAAATTATGCTGGAAGGGGCTGGTTCCTAACTGGTACCAGGAACTTTTCAGTACAGTTACTCACAGATTAAAATAAATAGAATAAAGGGAGGGGAACAGCCTGGTTTTGCTTCGCAGGCATTCCTCAGCAGCTGCGTTTTCAGGACTACTCTTTTCCTAGCAGGGATTATCTGCACAACTACCCCAGTTACTCCATAAGGTTGGGTGCCTCTGAGATGAGTGGAACCTTCCTTTTCAGTAACAGYCTACTGCTTGAAACATCTGGCCAGAAGTTGGGTAAAATATAGAAACAACCTGCAGGAAAGAGGCCAGAAGAGAGGTCTGGTCTGTGCCTGCGTGCAGAACAATCCTCTTCTTGGGATGTTAGATTTTTCCCTTGCCCCCAAACTGCTGCTCCCAAGCTSTGGGAAGCCAAAACGCCCCCCTCTGAGCACACACCGAATTTCACACACACCAGTGAGATGCTGGAGGAGCCAAAGCTCCTTTAAGGTTGGACAGCAGCTGAATGGAAGTTTTAAAAGCTGCAATTTGAAGTTAAACCCCCGTCGTTTCAGGCCTCCCACTGAACGCACTGTGTATCTTCTTTCCGAGCATCTCATTACAAAGGCTATTTCACACTTGATGAATGTTCGATCGCAATCCAAATAGTTTGAAGAAAAATCCACATGCCTGAGGATTGCCCCCTGCTAAACTCGAAGATGTGTAGCTTAAGAGTTTTCTCCTTTACAACCTGTAACCTAATTGCTCCTGGAATTAAATAATTATTTGTGTCTTTGGCCTCAACTTATGTCAGTGCCTTTGTTTATACCAAGAACTCAAGGTTATTTATTAGATGCAATTGCTGTGTTCCTGCCCCTCGCCCCCATACATTGCATATGTAACATGCAACAAAGCAAATTGGGTAAAGCAAAGAAACAGGGGGGTTGTGGTTTAAAAAACTTCCCACTGCAATGCCGTGAGCAAGGCCTCAGYCGGTGCAAATCCCTCCATCCACGGCAGCCCATGTTCCACGTGCAAAGGAGCTGCCCTCAATATTTTGACAGTTAGCAGTGTTGCCAGTGAAGGAAATCCAAGAAGTCCCGGTAATACGGAAACGGTGATTTTCATGTTGAGGTTTCCTCCAGGCAGGCAGAGTTTTCCCTTCGGAGGGACTTTTGCCAAAGGGGAAAGTGCAGAATTAGATGCATCTTCCAGCTGAAAGCTGTTSAATTTTGCTAAAACCTGCTTGGAGGTGCCGGGCTGTACCCATGTCGTGCAGAGCCTGGGTGTCACGGGCTGGCCACAGCCGTGGCCATCTCTGCACTGACACCACAGGGAATCCTGGTGAGCTGAGGCCACGTGAGGCTTCAGCTTCCATGGGACAGCAGCAGCAGCCCCCRGCAGCAGGTGCTCGGAGGACGAATGATGGACACGGTGTAAACAGCCACTGAGGACACACAACGTGCTCATAAGAATCAAGATCTTTAGGCCCTTAACCTTGTAATTCCACGCACAAAAACTGAAGCTCGCTTATTAATTTCGATGGACAATTGAGCCGGTTCAAGGGTTTTATTTGAGTAGAAGAGGAATGTACTGTTTCCCAGGCTGATTGAGAAGCACGGGATATATATAATGCAGGAGGCTCGATGATTATACAACAAAAAGATGGGATCACCACCTGCCCACATTCTTGTGATAAGCAGATGAAGAACGTCTGTCAAAACATTAATTCCCAAATCTACGGGGGTAATACGGAATACAAATACAAATAGATGCGCGTCGAGCATGCTCTCGTTATCTCGCACCCAGCCGAACGCCCCGCCGCGATTACACCGCGGTCACGGCACGCCGGGCGCTCGGAGGGGACAGGCGCTGCAGCCCCTCCGGCCGGGGGATGCCAACAGCGCGGGCCGCGCATCCCCGGTGGCCTCTATTCCCCGGTGGCCTTTATTCCCCGGCCTCCCCGCATCCGCTCCGGCCGCGGCGCGGGGCCGGCGGGCGGGATGCGAGCGCGGCGCGGGGGGGGCGCGGTACAAAGGGCGCGGGGCGGCGGGGCCGGGGGCCGAGCCGGGCGTCCCCGCGGGGCCGGGGCCGCCGCCCGGGCCGATGCGGCCCCGGGGCGGGCGCGCCGAGCGCGGGTGGCCGAACAAAGGCGGCGGCGGCGGCGGCCGCCCCTGCCCGCGCCCGCGCCCCCCCCGCCCTCCGCGGGCCGCCGCCGAGCGCAACAGGCGCCGCGCCCCGCGGAGCCCCTTCCCCGCCCCCGGAGCCCCGCCGAGCCCCTGCCCTGCCCCGCCCGGTCCCGGTGCCGGGCCCCCCCCGGCGCCTCCCGCCGCCCCCCCGCCCCTTCCTCGCTGCGTCTGTTTGTACTTTAGCTGATCCACTAATCCCCCGAGAGAGCCTATTTGTAGTGAAGAGTATCTATAGGGGGCGAGGCTGGTCCATGTGGGTTTGTGTCATTGGTTTGCAAGGAGAGACCCCGCCTATTGCCAAAAAA